>JAOQML010017292.1:0-11910 GCA_027568935.1 Erythroxylum urbanii | reverse complement strand
TACTCTATATGGTGATTAACACACAAGATCTCATCTTGGTGTCAAGACTTGATGGGTAGCTAGTCCATCAAACTACTAGCGATAACTTAATCACCAATCTCTATAAAACATCTAGAAGTGATGATATCACTATAAACTCTGTAATTGAGAGAATGTTCCCTGATACATGTTTCAATAAGTAATTCCAACATGCAGACACTAAATTAATACATTGTAAAATTCCATTCCAATCATATCAAGAATTATAATGAAACACATATAAGTTCACCACTCATCAAGATTGTGATACATAATAAACATATGCTTAATAAATGGTCCACTTTATTCTTTATAAACATACTTGATTTCAGATTCATTTAATAGTTCCATTATTGATAGTCAACTAACATTATGATATGAAACTCATCATTCCCTTGAAGTAAACTCTTTTACTTACACGGAGATAAATCACAACACTACAGTCTAGAATATAATCAAGCGACCAACTTGATTATTCAACTATGAATCCATTATTTTATATTCTTACAATATACATTTTTCCCATACATCAATATTATACGTATGTTACTTACAAAAGAATCTCAGTACCTTATGATTAGATATATAATGCTCATAAAAACCAAACTCTTTTGTTTTATTAATAATAAATATTTTCATTACAAAAGTAATTGGAAGAAAATTAAATTATAAGTAAATACACTTGCGTTTTAGGGCAATATATTTACATAACTCCAACATCAAGTTCTCTACGAGAAGATCTAGTAACTACCATACACTGACACCCATAAATGTTTAGAAATTAACAAATAACTAAAAGAAATTATTACAAATAAATATAAACATAAAACATGAATTAAAATAAAAAAGTAAAATTAAATCACCACACTTCCCTGCAATGATGCTAAAATTTAAAATCACTTGTCGAGTGTGCTACAAAATTTACCTGACTGTACACAATAAAAATTTGCAACTATGGTGAGTCAGGGTCGTATCCACAAGGAATGTTTAGTTAATTTTTATAATGAAAAAAATTGATGTAAAGGAAATGAAAATGAGGATTTTGGGTTTTATGCAATTTAGAAATAGCGTACAATTTAGAAATAGCGTAAACTTAAACTAGCTAGAAAAAACTATAGAAAACAATTGAAAATGATAAATGTATCGAATATATGTAAAGCCTGATTTTGGGATCAATCTTGGCCTAGCGACGATTAAACATATCCCATCATTTTAATATTTTCACACCTCTCCTCGAACTAATTGATAAGTGTAAGTTGCATCATGATTTAAGACTTATTTTGTTATGTATTTAATTGTGAATTCAATCGTATAGTATGTGTTTAAGTTAGAATTGTGTGAGTTTATTAATTATTAGTGTTTAAGTATTTTTTATGGGTTAGTACAAGTCTTTGAACTTAAATATTATATTTTAAAGGTACCTTGATATTTTTGTTAGTATTTCAGGGTTAACATCGAACAATGGAGAAGTTTCATAGATATTCAGACTAAAACAACGACCCACGATTATGGCACAATAGCCTACATGCCACGATTGTGACAAAAGGCTCGGATGTGGCCTGCAATCATAGTCTACATCAGGCATACGTGTGGATACTCAAAAAAGTCAAGTTTCAAGGGATTTTTTAGACCTTTTGTACTCCAAAAATACCTTAGGACTGCTCAGTACACAGAAGATATTTAAAGAATAAGATGAAGAGGCAGAGGGAGCTTTTGACATTAGCCACCTTGAAGAAACACTAGAGAGAATTCATCAAGAGATTGAGAAAGAGAAAAAGGAAGAGAGAAGTGGAGAAGAAGCTGACTTGACCCAGATAAGGCGGTTTCCTGACATTGTTTCCTCCAATCCCCCATTTTTATTATATTTCCTATTTATTTCAGTTTTATCGTTGTATATAATTGGATTGAATAGTTTATGATAGGATTTAAATGTTGAGAATGTTCTAAACTCACCTTTGGAGTTTTATTCTTGATTTAATGAAATCTGATTGTTTTTATGTTGATTGGATTTATTGTGATTAAATTTTATGATTGCATAATTTAGTAATAAATTGAGACGGTGAATCAAATGAAAAATAATTAAATTGGGCTAACGAGAGTTAGATGATTTAATAGAACAAGAATTAAATCAAATCGGTAATTCTACAAAAAGAAATCTTATATAGGTTCCTAATAGTTGATTGGACAACTTCAGATCTAATTAGGTTTTAGATAGGTTGTTAATTAAGAAATTGCAACTTCCATATTCTGATTAGACTTTATGTTTTAAGTTTAATGGTTATAACTCAAGAGAGAGTAATCAAACCTAGGATCATCTAGAAACAATAATTCAGTAATTCATTATCAGCTAGGTTAGAGTTAAGGATAGGTAAATTCCCTTTCTATCAATTAGTAGTTCCTTATACTGATTATTAGGTGTATGTTACAATTGCCAGATTATTAATATTTTTGTGATTGATTATTTATTTGATTTGATTGATTGAATTGAATTCTTATTTTAGTTTCATTATATTTTGAATTTCTTCTATTTTTTTTGGCCTTAGATTTTAGGATTAGATTATCCCTCCTTATGGGATTAGCACTTTAGGTATTACGTGAATAAACCATGCATTTATGGATTATCAAGGGTATTTATTAAAATTTATACACATCAAACACCCGATCACTAATGATCATGGATTAACAATACGCTCTAATAATATTAATTTTTCCCTTAGGTTGTGTTTAATTAAGATATGCTTGTTAATTAAACCTAGCCACCAAATAACTAACGGTGGTAAATTGCATAATGTTTTAGCAGGTAGTTTAGTATATGTTTAGTTATTAAATTGAAACTTTAGTGCATGTTTAGGTTAGGCTTTTGTTATTTAGTTAAATATTTATGTTTCGTGTGTTTTTTGGGTTAGAGCATGCGATTGAGCTTCAATTTTATGTGTTTGAGGTGCCTTGATGTGTTTGCTAATGTTTCAGGGCAAATATCGAATAACAAAGGAGAATCAGAGGAAGCTCGAGGTAAAACCCATGGCCACGATTGTGATAGAAGCAAGATGGAACTGCCATGATTGTGACCATCTTGCACGATAATAGATGTGGACAATTTTTTGGATTCAAGTTTTCAAGGGACTTTTTGGACTTTTCGAATTAAAAAAACCTAGGGTTGCTTAGAATAGAAAATAGTATATTAAGAAAAGAAAAGAATTGTGACGAGAGCTCTCCATTATGCCACTTTGGGAATAGCTTTAAGAGGAGAGAAGAAGAGGAGAATTTGACTATGGATTTAAAAAGCTACCTACAGATGCTTTATGCCCAATCATTCCAGACAATGCTTGTATCCTCTGTATTACCGCGACTGTTGGCACAGAGTTAGCTAATGCTTATTCCCCAGATACTGTCATTGCTTCTTCTTCGAGAAAAGAATTTCACGACCTACAGGCCTTCTACCTCCACACAGTCTAAGAGGCTCATCCTTCGTTTGTTAAAGTAAGTAAAAATGGTATGATTCATGATTTCTTAAGAATCCACTTAATGGGAAGAGGAAGAAGAAGAGAAGGCTTCGGATGTTGCTGCCTTCCTGAATCATTCAGGTCCTTTTCTAAGCTACGATTACATTTATCTTGTTATTTCTTTACTGAATGTGCAAGATGGATTTAAATATGTTTATGGATTTGAATTCAATTTTGATGTTCTAACTTTATAAATTTTAACTTGATTTAATATTAATCTAATGGTTTTTGTGTTATTGCAATTGGGTGTTGTGATTGATTGTTATAGCTTTGCGTTCGGTAATAAATCAAGGGAATGAACTAAATAAGAAATGATTAGGTTCTTTAATGATAGTTAAATAATCTAATAGATCATGCAATTTATCAAATCGGTAATTGTATGGAGAGAGATCCCATTTAAGACTTGATTGTTTACTAGAAAGCTTAAGAACTAATTAGGGTTAGGGCTGATTGTAAGATTACATGTTTGGTACTAAACTAAATAAAGGTTTATTAGTTAAGGTTTGAGATTATAAATTAAGAGAGAGTAATCCTCCCTTTGATAGCCTAAAATCAACACCACAATAACACATAAATGGTTAGATTAGCACTAATGATAGGAAAAATTCCATCACTCATAATTTGGTAAATTCTCTTTTATGTTTTCCTATTGTCAATTTGGTGTTGCTCAAGTTGATTTCTTTTCGTGTTAATTTTATGACTTAATTCTGTCAACTAGATTCTTGTTTTTATTTTTTTCTCTATTTTATTTTATTTTATTAATTCCTTAAGTCCTAGATAATTTAGAATAAGATTAGTTCACAACTCCTAGTGGGATCGACACTTCACATACTAGATTTCATGATCCATTCACTTGTAGTATTTTGAGTGTTTTAATTATGTAAAATTTAGTACTCAACAATAACCTGGGATATGATCTTTAGATTCAATTTAGCAGCCACATTATGAAGTGGAAAATGAGTAAATATAGGCAGTAACCTCAGACGTTCGAGTTAACTAACTTAAATTATGTTGTTCCTAGCGATTCAAGATCATTAGTGGCTACAAATGGACATCAAATATAACAATTATAGATTATATTTAACATTTTAGCAATAGGTTCATAATAAAACAATAAACTAAAAGCGTTCAGATCATCTTTACAAAACCTTATTCAATCAAATTCAAATAATGATAACAATCTGAAAAGAGAGATTCAACATTAAACAAGATGAGATAAGCTTAACTATAACTTAAGCATCGATTTCACCTTTGAACCAGTGTCGGGATGTTAGCCTTCCATTTTCTCTATTAATCTCCAATAATCAATTTTTGTAGCCTCCATTCTTGTTGAAAACTGAAAAGAAAATGGAAAAAAAATCATGTTTGTCTTCTTTTCTACATGATACCCTGTAGTTGTCACAAGATATTCCTTTTTATAGTAAACCTAGGTTAAAATGGACAGATGGCCTAAACTTCATAGGCATTTATGGCCTTTCATGGACATGAGAGGCTTTACGGGTGTGAGTGATGTCTCACACCCATGAGAAACCTTTGCATTTGTGTGAGAGTGGTCTTACAACCATGTAATTAGTCTCTTAGTCCCATGCAATTGGTGTCATAGCGATGAGACTGCTTAATGCTGTGACATTTTTCTAGTTTGGCCGTAAGCTTTTCCATCTCTCATTCTTCATTTTTTTTGTTTTATTTTGTCTCCTTTTCTTGTAATCTTCTTCTTCTTCCTGCTTTAATAAGATAATAGAGTATGAAAATTGAGAAGATTACTCAATAAGTATGCTTTTTGGTTCACTTTAGCTCATTCACTTCTGAAATGTACCTAAAATCAAATATGAGCTAAAGTGAGTGTCCTAAGCATTTTAAGGCATTAATCACTAAATGTAAATGTATTAAATGTATCAACATATAAGCACATATTAACAATAGAATAAATAAGCAGCAGCTGGAAATACAGTAAAATGGCATAATCAAAGAACAAAAAATAAAAAACAATAAAATAGGTAGCAGAGCCAACAAACAGGATAGAATAAAACGATAGCACAACAGAAAAAACCCAGTCTAAAGTATAAGAATCCAAAGGTGAAACATGAAGTAGATTAAATGACAGCAACACAAAGTGCAAGGAGAATAAGTAGTGGCTGGACAAAAGTAGAAAAACACCATCAGTAGTAGCATAAAACGCAACAAATTCCAGAAACCAGAAGAAGACAAAACACATCAGCGAGAGAGAGAGCAAAAGGATGCAGCACTAACAAGCCAACAAAAGCACTAAAACATGCAGTATAAATAAAATAAAAAAAATAAAATGCACAACAAACCCAAAGAGATAAAACGACAAAGCATAACACCATAAAGTCTATAGGAAAAAACGAAACGTAATAGAGAAGTAACAGAGGAGAAAAAACACAGAAACGATAACACGTCTTTATCTCAAACACCAGATAAGAGAAAATCAGTCCCAAATCCATTTGAAATTGAATAAATAGGAGGAAGGGATAAGTTGAAACTTGCTAAAGCACAACAAAGTGTAACATTGGGGGGAATTTTTTGAGGTTGTAAAAGGGCATTTGCAAGAGGAAGAAAAAAATGAGCCAGCAGTCACGAAAGGGTGAGATTTTGAAGAGGATTTTCATTTGTCAAAGGTACGTCAAAGTTAGGAGATAGAGAGAAGAGCGTTGGTAGTGCTTGGAGAGCCATAAGCCCACTACAATCGAGCTTGTTCGTGACTAGTGGAGGAGAAATCATAAACCTTTTAAGGCAGGTCTGAGGTCTATAAAGGGAGAAAAATTCAATGAGTTTTCCAAAAACCCTTACCCTTTTTGTTTCTAGTTTCCTAGGCTTTATTTAGGATTAATAGTTAAATTTAATTATGTTATGTTGATTATTTGAGATATTATTTTAATTTAATTGATTACCAGATGAATTTAACACTTATGCAATTGCTGAAAATTTGACGTCAAATTTTAGTTGTGGATTGCTTTTTTCTTATGCTTGACGTATTGAGCTAGTCTATATTCTAAGAGTAAAAAGGAATAAGTAGAAACTAGTTGGTTGGTTTTTTACATCTAATTGTTAAATATCTCATATTATCTCAAATATGTCAAATTTACCTGACTAAACTAAAATTTAAAGCTTGGTTTTTCACTTACAAATATTAGGTGATTTATATTTTAATTCCTTGATTTCTAATTTTGAATGGAACATTAAACCCAAAAAACCCTAAATTATTTTTCTTAATGAATATAATTAATTAACTTCAAATGTAACGTTGTTATTATTTTGGTTCCAGATTTTTTATTTTTTTAACTTCATGCTTTGCTAGAAATTTCTTTCAATCTGTCCAAGTCTTTACTTTTGTCTATATGTGCTTGTACGTATGCCCCATATTGTCTCAGCATTAAAAAAATAGCATAACTTATTGCATTGTACTGAATAGAATCATTTATTGAATATTTTATATAAAAATGTTGATTTGAATAATTTGATTTCACCATTAAAAAATAGAAAATAATTTTCTAATTTTAAAATATTGTAGGATTATAAAAATTTGTTATAACTTTGTTAAGTTTTGATGTTGTATCTTATTTATGTGGTTAAATAGGAAATTATGTGTTTATGCGTTGATGATATTATTTCCGTATAAAAGAAATTATTAAGATGTAATTTTTCCTTTTAAAAGTATTAAAATTAAAAAACTAGCTAAGTAAATTAATTTTCTTCATGGGATCGACTCTTATTTGCTATATGCTACATTGTTTAATAATGTTTTTAATAAATTGAAAGTAAATAAGGATTTAATTTGTATACGCCTAATGAAACTTATTAATAGCATAAAATCTAACTCACACTTTTTTAGCCCTTAATATTAACTTAGATGAAAACATCAACTTAAAAGGAATTGTCAAGTTTCTAATCATTTTAGGCCTTGTACTAAGCATAATATCATAAAACATGTTTACATTCCTTATAAGAATCAATATAATTAAAAAAATTGTTTACTTATAATATACTAAGCCATTTCACTTTCTAAAAATCAAGGATCTAAGTTCATTCAGATAAATAAATCATATTGACCTTATTTTGTAAATTTCTAAAAGAAATAAAAACAACTAATATATGGATAGTAGATGCTTAAGGCACATGATGATGCATCACAACTTACAACTTTTAAAGATAAAGATAAATGATTTTCATATTTGGAGAAAACACCAAGGGTATGATAATTAAAGTTGGAAATTTGGTAAGGAATATCATACTATTATTTATAATGTGCTTTTAATTGATGGATTAAAACATAACTTATTAAATGTGAGTCAACTATGTGATAAGGACTACAAGGTATGTTTTGAGTAGGGATGTCAATTTCGGCTCGGCCCGTTTTTGGCCCGGGTTTGACCAGTCATGGGCAGGCCACGGGCCGACCATGGTCCGCCCGGGCTGAGCTGCGGGCCGACCATGGTTGGCCAGTGCAAGCCACGGCCAGGCCCGGCCCGGCCTGCAGCCCTACAAAACGGCGTCGTTTTGTATTTTTTAATATTAAAAAAATATAGACAGGCCGACCGCAGGCCGGACATTCCCGGTCTACGCGGGCCACGGGCCGGTCCGCGGCTCGTCATTTTTTAGGCCGGGCCCATTGCCATCCCTAGTTTTGAGATAAAATAATGCACTGTATCTAGAGTATTTAACAATATTATTATATTTTACGTAGGAGATAAAGGAATATATATACACAACTGATCTTGATGATTTCTCTAACTAAAATAAAGTGTTTAATGTCATTAGTGAAGATGTATTTATTTGGTAAAGGAGGCTTGGACATGGAAGTATGGACCTTATGTCCATCTTCAACTCTAAAAACCTTGTCAATGGACTTTTATGGGTCCAATTTAAGAAACATAAGGTGGGTGGAGCCTGCAAAATGAGAAAACAATATAAAAGCTCTTCAAGAGAAGAAAGTTAAACAATCTAAGAGCTTTTTTAGAGAAAAAAGATGTTAACTTCCACTAGACTTTTACAATTATTTCTTATGGATTCGTTTAGCCCAACTAGAGATGGTAGTCTAGTTATTTTTGTTAAAATTAATGATTTTAACTAGTTTATATAGGTTTATTCTTAACTAGAAAAGATGAATACTTTGGCAAAATTTTCAAATTTGTTAGGAGAGTTCAAAATGAAAAGGAACTCTCAATTACACCAATTAGGGGTGATCATATTAGAATGTTTGAGAATGAAATGTTTGAATACTTTTATGAAGATAATGGTATCTTTCATAATTTCTGTACTTTATGGCCCTCAATAAAATGGAGTTTTTGAATGGAAAATAGGACATTGCATGACATGGCTACAACCATGATAAATGAAATTGAACTTCTAAAGTATTTTTGGGCAAAAGTCATACAACCATAGGTCAACTTCTTAATCTATATAAGACCACCATTGGATAAAATACCTTATGAACATTGTTATAGGAAACAGTTAAAGATTAGTTGCTTTATAGTCTTTAGCTGTAAGTACTACGTTTTGAACATTAAAGATATCCTATAAAAGTTTGATTTTTGTAGTCTGGAAAGGAATTTTCCTTGGTTATTCTTTAACTAACAAAGGGTATAGAGTGTTTAATAGAAAGATTATTGTTATTGAATAGTCTATGCAAATTATTTTTAATGAATCAAGTCCTCTTATATTTAAGATAAGGTTTGAAGATAATAATTTATAATTTATAATTGGATTATATTTTCAACACGATTTTGACAATATTTTTGCTTATTTTTTCATGGATTTATAGCATTTATGGCTTATATTTTATTTTTAGGATTTATTTTAGCTCCTTAATGAAGAATGAATGAATTTAAACAATTTTGAATCAAGTTGGAGCAAATTAGGGCTAATTTTTATGTTTCACATTATAGATTTTTTATTTCTATCTTGCAATCGTGTTTGGGACTTATGTTAGTGGTGATTTTTATATAAAAATGTGGGAAGCAAGGGACATATATGGTGTTATGTTAAACCATGCTCTTCATATTTATTAAAAAAATTTTGATGTTTGAGGAGTAGCTAAGCAAAAATTCTATGTTAGACCCATATTGGTTATAATGTTTTAATTTTCTATGGTTTTTTGAATATAAAATGATAAAGTGGACTATTATGAAGGGTGAGAACCAAGTGTCTTGAGACAGTGTGAAACTTTAGAGGAAAGTAAGTGGATTCTATTAAGGTTTAAGTAAAGAACTTTAAGATTTCAAGTTTTATGAGAATGATTTTATCTTATTACATTTCTTAATTGTTTTTAGGTTTCTTATTCTTAATATAAATTAAATTGGGATAGATCTAGTTGGGTGAACCTTAAAACCATTTATTTTGGATTAATTATTTGATTTAATTAAATATCTAAGTTTAGTTTTTATGAATTATTCATGATTACTTCTTCTATTAGAATTGAAAATCTCCAAGATTTTGATTTAATGCAATTTTCATATATATGGGTTGAGAAATCATAGGTATGAATAGACCATGGAATAAATAGTAAGAGTTACATAAAATCTTAGGGATATAACCATATAAGCCTTTTTAGTTAGAGTCAAATTTATTGTAGGAATTCATATAATGAGGTAATACATTCTTAGGGGTTTTGATTAAAAAGAGATTTCTATCAATCAACTTAAGGATATAGGTTAAAGTTCTTAAGAAGAATATACTTCTAACTTTGAATTTCTATTGATTAAACAAACCAATGTTAATAATTAAATCAAGATAAATTTAGGCATCATTATCCCCAAAAAAAGAAAAATTTTGGCATATAGAGGTTCTAGGGGGATTCCACATCTAGATCTTAGTTATTATTTGGTTATTTTATTCTTGTTTAATGCCTTGGTTGGTTATTTTAGATTTGCTATTTTATTTTTATTAATATTTTGCATTAAACCAATCATTCATTTATTAGATTAGATAATATAAAGATAATTAGTACTATTATTTATAAGTCTTGTGGAATTGACACTCATATTCACTATATTCTAATATAAGAATGATAGGTGCATTTTCTTAGTTGATTTATAATAATTTTTAAAAATAGACACACAAAATGTTGCAAGTTTATCTAAGGATTTAGAGAAGTTAGTCCTTGAAGATAATAAGTTTAATTACTAAGAAACTTTACATAAGCTAAATAAAAATATTATTAAACCAAGTGATGGATACAAAAAGGCTGAGGAGCTTCCAAGAGATTGGAAATTTAAGAAGAGTCATCCTCTAGGTTAAATTATAAGTGATGTTCATTATGGAGTAATTGCTAGATAACTCTTAGAGAATTATCACATTGCTTTTATTTCTCCGATTGGGAGAAGCCCTAGTGATGAAAGTTGGGTTTTTACTATGAATGAAGAGTTGAAATAATTTAAAAGAAGTAAGGTGTGGACTTTATTACCTAGACCAAGAGACCCTTAAATCATAGGTACCAAGTGGGTGTTTAAAAACAAATTTGATGAATTGCGTACCATTATGAGAAATAAAGCTAGATTGGTAGCTAAATAGTATAATCAAGAGGAGGGTATAGATTTTGAGGAAACATTTACATTGGCAGCTAAATTTAAAACTCTAAGATTATTACTTGCATTTACATCTTACTTGAATTTCAAATTATTTCAAAAGGATGTTAAAAGTTCTTTCAAAATGGTTTTTTTTTCAAGAACAAGTTCATATTGATCAACCTACCAGTTTATGAAATTCATGATGCACCTAATCTGTTTATAAAATGTCTAAAGATTTATATGATTTGAAATAAACTCCTAGAGCTTAGTATAATATGTTAAGTGCATTTCTCTTCAAAAATGGTTTTACCAATGGTAAGTTTGGCATAACTGTTTTTATTAAAAAAGTATAAGTTCGACATTCTAATTATTCAAAATTATATTGGCAATATTATTTTTAGTGAAACTAATGAAAGCTTGTGTAAGGATTTTTCTAAACATATGAGTTGAGAATTTTAGATGAATATGATAGGTGAGCTTAAATTCTTTCTCAAACTTCAAATCAAGCAAATGAAGAAGGGCATCTACATCATTTAAGCTAAGTACACCAAATAACTACCTAAGCACTTTAGAATAGATCAAGCCAAGTGATGTGATGTGTGTATCTAAACTAGCAAAATATTAAAGTTCATTTAGGCAAGTGTACATATCAGATGCATGTTGGCCCCCGAAATTTTTCGTTAAATTAAGCATAATAGTTTATAGAATAAGCATAAGATTTGAATTTTTTTGCCTTAGAATAATTTTTGGGATCATGATAGAATCATTTTTAGAGATTAATTATTAATTACAATGTGAGTAAAATTTTATTTCGCTAGTTAGTGAAATAAATGCATAAGAATGAATTGAGGGCATTTTTGGCA
>JAOQML010017261.1:0-11910 GCA_027568935.1 Erythroxylum urbanii | reverse complement strand
ATTTATTAAATATCTCATATTTAATCATAAAGTTTCTCAAACTTTACAATCAAGTCCAACTTGATTAAATTAACTTTACTCTCTTCAACCCAATCTATATGTGAGACCCATTAGGTTCCTAAATATTTTGGCAATGATTATAAATTCTAATTCTAATTCATAATTAGAATTAGATAAATTAAAACTCCTTTTAATTAATCTTTAATTCTCTAATTAAATAATTTATAATCATAGATCAAGATTGGCGTCTCGTAATGCATCATGACCACCCAAATATTTAGGAATGTCAAAGTAGTTCTGACTAACCTTGTCGTGAATGATTTTTCTATATAATTCAATCCCTTCATCATATAATGTTCTGATTAGACATAGAGCATAGAATTAATGTCTACTCAATTTTGAGTCCAATCATATTAGTTCTCTGCTATTAGCTATCGATTCAATTAATGACAGTTGTAAACTATTTACAAAATGTCATTCTACCTTGGCTAAGGATTTTTTGAATTAATACTAATCGAGAACAACGGAACATTCTCTCTAATTGCTTTATGGTGATGAATCCTATCTTGATCACTCAACTACCTTTATATAGTTCAAGCTACATCCAATGAATACCTATTAAACGACATGATTAAATAGATTATAAGTAGTATCAAAAGATAGCAATCTCCATACAAGAAAACTTCGATGACCTCAAGTCAAAGGATCACTTATACAATCATCACAATGAGAATTCCATAGACATATAAGTAATGTTCCAAACGGATTTCTCATATCGAGTTTGTTCAGTGAACTTGTTCTCTAATAAGCACCCATATGTTTGTTTAAGTATCTCTATGCTTTAGCCTATGAGATAAACTATTTCCTTCATGAAGAAAAGCACAATGTATGCTAGTCTTTTTATGTTCTATTAATGTTCAATCTTAATAGAACAATGACTAAGAACATTTAGGAATAATACATAAATGCAATATGAGTCTAATTATAATCTCATTATAATTTTGTTTGCAACGTACAATTATTTCATGGACTTTATCATATACATCTAAACATGTACAAGATAAATAATACCTTTAAATAATTTTTCACTAAATTACAATCAAAGCGATTGGTTGTAGGGCATAAACCAACAGTAAGGTAGCTAGTGTATTAACTTACTAACTGAACAACTCAATATCGAACATGATAAAGAGATAATGTCGCTCTCCTCTTCCCCTCTCTCTACTACATTTATATATTAATATTTTTTTGTTTCTAATAGATTTATTTAGACACGTATTTAGATATGGATTATAGCTTTTGAGTCTATTGAATTTATCTGAGTTAACGAGGTCTTGAATAAGGGACAATAAGGATTTATTAGTTTGCATTTTTCATGTTATTTGGTAAGAATTCGAAGCTTATACATTTATGTTTTTATTGTCATATTCCATAAAAAAGATATAATTAGATCACCGTCTCCTCCATAAGAAAAAAGAAGGTCAAAAAGGAAAAAAGAAGGTAATCAATAAACATGTTATTAAAATTAATATGATGATGATTTAAAGTTATTTTGAGTTAAAATTTCAAATTGTAGATTGGGGATGATTCTCCTATGGGATGATTCTCTTGTGAGATGATTCTTCTGTGGGACAAGTCAGCAAATTAGGGGAGTAAAGAACAAGGTATTGTATATGGACTAATTTAAACTAAATTACTAAAGTTTGATAATGAAATATTATTATTTGATTATGACTATATTGTATGAGTACTTGTAGAGTTGCCAAATGTGTTATTATTCCGAAAAGGTATTCAAATTAATATAGAGCCTTAATCTAAAGTAGTTAAAGTAGGTCTTGATATGGAATTCAATAAACTTGAGAGATAAAAAGGTCAGGGTAAGGATGTTTTCTATTAGTTGTATGGTTCATTTGATTCGAATGAGTTATGATTGAGAAAAAGGGAGAATCAAGTGGATGAGATCAGTGGTGATACTATTGTATAGGTTATTGGGGTTCCAAATGAAACCAACAAGTATGTACAAAATTTGATGACACTTTAGGAGGAGTACAAAATCAATAATCACCAAATTGTAGTTAAGTACGTATTCGAAAAAGTAAGGGGTGCATGAACAGAGAAGTTTCTAGTAGAACTTTCTTCTATACGCGTTATATCTCTTTTTGTGCCTAAACACCAATTACATTATCATCATGTTGTTATTAGATAACATAATTGACGTTGATGATTAAAAGTAGTTTGGTAAGAGACATTTCTTCTTGAGCTATCTCTATAAGCATGCTTGCATATTTCATCAAGCAATAGAGGCTAAATGTTTTAGACCATATATGGGTAAATATCTAGTTATATTAATGGTGATTTATGCATCCTACAAAATTGAAATCGTTAATTGATAGATAGACTTATAAACAATGTGTAACTTAATACAAACTGACTTCATTTTTTTAATTTTTTTATATATTTTATCTTAATAGGCTGTGCATAAACTATCCTTCAAGTAAGGGAAGATGGCAAAGAATAATGTTTAGAATGATATCAACATCGACGAGATGATGTTGAAAGGGTCTTAAAGTAGGAGTATGGGAAGCTGAATAATGTTTAGAATGATATCAACATCGAGGGGATGTTGGATGTTGAAAGGGTCTTAAAGTAGGAGTATGGGAAGCTGAAGGTAATTTTATTGTTGGAAATTTATGCTAACATTTAAATAAATTATTTGTAAAATTTTAACTAATTAATAACTTAATTTATCTTAGACATAGAGGTTGATAACAACAATCATCACACAACGAAACATTATGGTGGCTAAGAAGCAACGAAAAACGTGTGAAAGGCTTTGTAGAAGGAGATATATATAACGGTAATGAGTGAATAACCTAGGTTAATGTATATCCATAATTTTTGGTTTGTATGTGAATAATTCTTGATATTTTAGTTTAATAGAAAGGGAAGAGAAGAAGTCTCCGACCATAAGGAGGTATTGGTAATGATGAATAATAGTGAAAATCTAGCTCTAAGTCATGAGGATACACCAATAATAGACTAAAAAAATAAAAGATGCCCAGAGGTGTATGGAGATGTTATGATAGAGAAACTAAGTGAGCAACTGGTCTTAAGACGTAGAGAGATGTTAATGACAGAACTAAAAAAAAAAGATGTCCTAAGGTGTGAAGAGATGTTAATAAAGGAGAAAGATAAGAATGAGAAAGTATTGAGACATCTAGAGGTGTTGATAACAAAGAAATAAATGAACAACTAGTCTTTTAATGTGAGAAAATTCCAATAAAGGATAAAATGAATTATCAGACATCAATAATGGAGAAAGATAATGATGAGACTATTAGTATACAAAAGGAGACAATAATTAATAAGAAGATAAAAAGAAGAAGTTTAAGGCAATGGTATGTACTGGAGAATTTGTCAGATTTAAATTATAGTTTCAATAAAATTTGACATTCTAATTGAAATGTATACATTATTAACAAAGAGGTGGGGCCAAAGGAAGATGTCAATAATAGATATTGAAGGGAACAAACAAAAGGAAGAAGAAACCAAAAGTAGGTTGGCAAGATTATGATAGGTGTATATTATAGTATGTTTTCTAGATGTTTAAGTGTGCTTTTAAGTGTTCTTAAATGATAATTATGTGTTTATGACTTAGAATTGTGTTCTTGATGGTGCTTTTTATATGTTTTAATTGTTTAATTGTTTTAGAGCAAGGATTTTAATATTATGTTTCAAGGGTTGTTTGTTGTGTATCTTAATGAGTGGAAATAGGAAAAATTGAAGAAAAGATCAAGAAAAACTTGAACAATAAGAACATGCACGATCATGCATGCAAGTAGCATAGGGATGGACCCTTTGGTATGATTGTGCATGATCATGCTAGAGAGTTTGGATGGTGATGCATAATCATGCGTCCTCAACACACAATCATGCATAGACGGTTTTTAGCTCACGAAAATTTTGTATTCTTGACGTTTCAGGATTAATTTTGGAACCAAAACAAGTGGAAAAATCCTAAAAAGAAAAATAGAAGGCTCAAGAGTATAAAAAGAAAAAGAAAAACACAAAAAAGTAGGTTGCACATCATAAACAAGGAGATCAAAAGTGGAAACATCAAGATCAACTCTAATTTTCCAGAATTTCAAGATCAAGGCTTCAAGTTGTTTTCTTTCTTTTCTCTTATTCTATTTCATTGTCTTGGATGTTAATTTTGATTGGAAGTGTGTTGAACATGATTGTGGATTTCTAAATTTATATTAGGGTTTATTCTTGAATTGTTTTGTTTAACGACTTTGTATTGTTTAATTCAATATATTAATACTTTGTGGTATTTATCATGCTTATACTTGATAAGAAATTGAATCAAAGTTATATGTGCTAAGTTGTACAATGAGAGTTGGTACCTTAACAGAGCTATAAATATCATATTAATAGACAATTAAAGAGATATTTTAATTATGAGTTAATTATCCTTGGGATTGCTTTAATCCAATTAAATAGTTAGGAGTAGTTTTGTGAATAAAGAAGTAGCAAGTCAATTATTATCTATTTTAATTGGGTTTACTTGATTAGATCTCAAGAGAGGGTAATCAAAAACTTATGATATCTAGGATTAAGCATAATTGAATTAATGCAACCTGTAATTGTAATGGTTGATATGTAATTCTTGGACCCGTTTTATTATTCCAATCATGTTTTAAGTTAATAGATAGGCAGTGAATTGAAACTCATTGTAATGTTGAACTAGCTTTTACTAGAGTTAATACAAATTCTTTAATTTTTCTAAATAAAAAAGATAAAGGGAAGAAAAAACAAGGATAAAATAACCCCACAATTTATATTATTGATTAACTTTGTTCTTATTACTAGCTTCACTTATTTAATTGTTTAGTTTTATTAGTTTATTTTAATTTTAGTTCAATTACTTCAATCTTTTATTACTTTAAACAAAGTGCATTTAAGTTGATAGGTAACTGATCCAATCCTCGTGTGAACGACATTTTGTGTACTATAGTATACAATTTGTATACTTGCGGTATTGCATACATTAAAACTAAGAAAACAACTTTTTTGCACTGTTGCTTAGGATAGAGTTAACATTTTGTTCAATTTGAATTCCTTTAATTTAAGGAGTTTAATACCTTTTTCTTGTGTGATTACAGGTGCATGAACACAAAATCCACAAGGAATTTGAGCAAGGTAAAGAATTCAAAAGTTTTAGATATCATAAAGCAAGAAAGAGATATTCGAAAAGGGAAACACTAAGAAATAATAGAAAGAACAAAAGTAGAGGAAATAGACTAATGAGAACAACAAAAGACAATTATAGACTTCATGAGGTCAAGTTTCAGTGCGAATCAATAAGGAATTACAAGACCACAAGTGTAAAGTAATACATTCAAAATTAAACCAGCACTGTTGAACATGTAGCAAACCAATGTGCAATTTTATGGATTGGCCAATAAGGATCCTAATGCTCATATGGACAATTTCCTAGAGATTTGTGATACATTCAAATACAATGGATTGTTGAAAGATACAACCAAGATGAGGATCTTTCTTTTTACATTTAAAGATTGAGCTAAGGCATGGTTAAATTCACTCAACCCAGTGGACATCACAACATGGGAGCAGGTAGTGCAAGCCTTCTTGGCTAAGTACTTCCCTTTGACAAAGACTACAAGGCTCATAAAGGAAATTATAAATTTCTAGCAAAATGAAGGAGAGTATTTACATGAAGCAAGTGAGTGATTCAAGGAATTGTAAATTAGTTGTCCACATCATAATTTGCTAAAGAAGTTCCTTTTGCAAATGTTCTACAACTAAGTGAATCCACCTACACAAGGCACCATTGAGGCAACAATTGGTGGCTCTTTAATAAAGAAACTAGTTGAGGTAGCTCATGATGTGTTAAACAATAGTTGTCTTTTGACATAAAAAAGAAGTAGATAGTAATAAAACTTTCGAGATCAAAAAGGGTTGCTTGTTATAGATTCAATGACAACATTGTAGGATTAAGTAGCAAGCCTAAATAAACAATTGAATAATCTAAAAGCCACATCTTCTAGTCCACTCAAGGTAATTCAGCATGGATGCGAACTATACAAATAAGAAAGTCATATCACAGATGATTGCCTCCTAGTGGAAAATAACAATATAAAGTAGCTCAACTTTATGGAATCACAATATGGTTGGGGAGGTAATAATCCCTACTCAAGTACTTATATCCTGGGTAGAAGAACCATCCAATTTTTTCTTGGTCTAATAAAGTATGAAATCAATTAAGAGCTTAAGGCCTACATGGATTTCAGAAAAACAAACATCATTCATTAGAACTAAAGATGGATAATTTAAAGGATGGGTTGAATGCTATGGAAGAAAATTTTGACCAAATTGTGAAAAGTCATGCATCTTCTATTCACAATTTGGAAGTTCAAATAGGCCAACTAGCCAACACATTGTCTACATGAAATGTGGGGAGTCTTCCAAGCAACACAGAAGCAAATCCAAAGGAGTAACTAAAGGTTATCACATTTAGGTGTTAGAAAGAGATGGACAGACCATTTGAAAAACAAGTTGAATCTCACCATGTGGAAGAGTAAGAGAAAAGGAAAGAATAAAGAGAAGAAAGAGGATATTACTTACATTCCTCCTCCTTTATATACATTGAAGATTCCACTCCCACAAAGGCTATAGAAGAACAAATTAAATGCATAATTTGCAAAGTTCATGGAAAAGCTAAAGAAATTGTAAATTAAATTTTCTTTAATGGAGGCTTTGGAAAACATGCCCAAATGCACAAAGTTCCTTAAGGATATACTACAAATAAGCAAACTTGGGAGGAAAACCAAACGGTTTCTCTAACTGAAAGCTGCAACTCCATAATCATCAACTATATGCCTTCAAAATTAAAGGACTTAGGGATTTCAATATGCCTTATATTGTTGGTGATTTAGAGTTTTCTAAATGTTTGTGTTACTTAAGTGTATGTATCAATCTTATGCCTTTTGGTGATTTTTAAAAAATTGGGGCTACAAGCTGTGAAGCCAACTTCCATGCTTATTTAATTGGCAGATGAATCAATAAAGAAACCATTTGGTATGGTGGAGGACATCATTGTCAAAGTGGATAAATTCATTACTCTAGTGGACTTTTTAGTGTTAGCATTTGAAGAGGATAGGAATTGCCTACTTATTATTGGCAAGTTGCTTATGAATACAATAAGAGCTTTAATTGATGTCTGTGAACAGAAACTCATCCTTCAAATTGGTGAAGAACAAGTAGAGTTTAATATGAACAGAGTATTAAAAATTTAAAGGAGGGCAGCTCTTATATGAAGATAGACATAGTGGATAAGTGTATAAAAGAGCAAGAAGAGAGCTACAATAAAGAAGTGGTTTTTTAGGAAATTGAAACTAAAAGAGAAAGAGAAGAGGAGTTGAGTGTTCAATCAAATCAAAAGATCTTAGTGAGAATAGAAGCGCTAGTACCACCCTTCATTGTAAAACCACCACCCTTGAGTTGAAGCCTTTACCTACACATCTTAGGTGTACATTTCTAGGCGAGGTTCAAACTTTCACCATCATCATTTTAAATCAACTAGATGGGGAACAAGAGAATAGAGTGGTAGAGATGATTAGGAAGAGGATAAAGGCCATGGTTTGCTAAGTATCATATATAAAAGGAGCAAGTCCTAATATGGTGACGCATAGGATTAATCTCGAGGAAGGAAGTAAGGTGGTGAGGGAAAGACAACGAAATTACCCCTCACATGAAAGAATTGGTCAAGAAAGAGGTAGTGAAGTTGTTAAATATGGGTATCATATATCCAATTTCGGATAGTGAATAAGTTATCCCGGTATATTGTGTACCTAAGAAAGGAGGTCTTAAAGAGATGGAGAGTGAAAGTGGTAAGATTATCTCTACTAGCACAGTTATAGGTTGGAGAGTGTATATTGATTATAGGAAGCTTAACACTGTGACTAAAAAGGATCACTTTCATTTACCATTCATGAATTAAATAATTGAAAAGGTGGTTGGCCATGCGTTATGTTGTTTCCTTGAAGGATACTCAGGATACAATTAAATTTTTATTTATCCAAAAGATCAAGAGAAGACCACTTTCAAATGTCCTTATGGAACATTTGTTTATAAATGGATGCCTTTTAGTTATCTAATGCACCATTAACTTTTTAACGGTGTATGATGCCTATTTCTGCAGATATAATTGAGGATATAATGGAGATCTTTATGGATTATTTTTTGGTCTTTGGAAACTCTTTTGATTATTGCTTGAAAAATTTGGACAGAGTTCATTAAAGATGTAAAGAGTCACATTTAATTCTAAACTAGACCAAATGCCACTTTATGGTACATGAGGGCATAGTTTTGGGATATAAGATATTATGCCAAGGTATAAAAATGGATAGAGCCAAAATAAAGGTCATTGAGAAGCTTCCACTATCGATTAATGTCAAAGGCATTAGGGTATTTTTGGGACATGCAAGATTTTATTGTCGATTGATTAAGAACTTCTCTCTCATTGCTAGACCTCTATCTAATCTTTTAGTTAAAGATGTGCCTTTTATGTTTGATGATAATTTTTTTCTTTCCTTTAACAAGCTAAAGAAGGCACTTACTTCAGCATTGATATTGACATCACCAAATTGGTGATTTCCATTTAAAGTCATATGTTATGCTATCGACCAAGCTACAGGTTATATATTAGGCTAATAGAAGGACAGAAAACATGTTGTTTGTTATGCAAGCAAGACATTAGCAGGGGCCCAACTAAATTACACCACAATTGAAAAGGGATTGCTAGCAGTTGTGTTCACATACAACAAGTTTCGGTCTTATCTCTTGGGATTTAAAGTGATTATTTATACTAATCATGCAACTTTGAGGTATCTTTTTGTCAAGAAAGATTCAAAATTAAGAATTATTTGATGGGTGCTTTTCCTATAAGAATTCAACATTGAGATTAGAAATAAGGAGGGAGAAAAAAACGTGGTAGCTGATCACTCATCTTGTCTTAAAAGAGGGGAATTATAGCAGAGTGGTGACATCAATGAGTAATTCCCTAATGAAACCTTGATTATTCTAAACAGCCTAGTGGTACTATGGTATATTGTTATAGAAAATTACATCATAGGTAGTATCCTTCCCCTTAATTTTCCTTATAATAGAAAATATTTTTGTATGAGTGCACTCACTACTTATGGGATGGGCCAATCCTTTATAAAACTTGTGATAATGGTTTGATTAGAAAATGTGTTCCAAAGGAGATGTTAAACATACTAACACATTGTTATGATTCTACTTATACAAGGCATTATAAAGTAAAAAAGAGGATAACTCGAATATTAGAATGTGATTAGCCTAACTTGTTCAAATATGCTCATGAATTTATAGCACATTGTGATAAATTCCAAAGAGTGAGAAACATTTCCAAGAGAGATGAGATGTCACTTTCTAACATTTTAGAGGTTAAAGTTCTCGATATGTGGGGATTGAATTTTATGGGACCATTCCCATCCTCTATAGGGAAAACTTACATTTCAGTTTGAGTGGATTATGTATCACAATAGGCTAAAGCAATAACAAATTCAACTAATGATGGTAAGGTGCTGGAAAAGTTCATCAAGAGGTTATTTAATAGATTGGAGTGCCAAGAGCCACAATTAGTGATGGAGGAGTCAATTTTTGTAATAAATCTTTCGAAGCTCTTCTTAAAAGATATGGAGTCTACCATCATGTGGCTATACCATACCATCTGCAAACAAGTGGGAAGTTGGAGGATGATAATATTAAGCTTAAGAGAATATTTGAGAAGATGGTCAACAGTTCAAGGAAAGATTGGACATTAAAGCTTGATAATGCTCTATGTGCTCATCAAACTGCCTTCAAGACTCTAATTGGTACAACTCCTTTTCGGCTTGTTTATGGAAAGTCTTATTACTTTCCTATGGAGTTAGAGCATAGGGTGTACTGGGTGACAAAAGCTTTGAATTTTTATCAGAAGAAAGCTGGTGAAAAGAGACTCCTATAGTTAAATGAGCTAGAAGAACTGTGGTTGAATGCTAAGTTATATGAGGAAAATTTTAAGAAATGGCATAAATCTCATATCGAGAAGGATTTTAAGGTGGGAGATGTGATTTTATTATTTAACTCACGATTGAAGTTGTTTTCAGGAAAGTTCAAGTCACGTTAGAGTGGGCCTTTCAAAGTGACTCACATATTCAAACATGGAGCTTTGGAGTTGGAGAATGATAAAAAGAAAACATTCAAAGTAAATGGAAATAGATGTAAACTATATCTAAGAGGAGACTTTTCACAAGAAAGGGAACTAATTTCTCTCCTTTCTTTTGATTGAACATATTTGAACGAGGAATGATCAAGCTAATGACTGTAAATTAACATGTGTTGTCAGTTAGGTTTTTTATAATTTATTACATGTGAGTTCATTATTTATTAGTTTTTAAATTGATTTTGATTGATTAACATCATATTTAGAAAGATGTTACAGGTTAAGGAACATATTTTAGAAGATGTATGAGGATTATGGTGCATAATGTGCAAGTTTTAGAGGGAACAAGGCTATGCAAGATTAAAACGTTATAGCATGAAAGTGCATTGCTTTCATGATCATGTCAGTAGCTCATGATACATCTTATACGGCTGTGCACCACTTACATGATTGGGCAAGTACCTTTTTACCCCTCCCCTAAACCCTAATATGTATAAATATTCTTAATCTTCTTCCACTTCTCATCTTCTCTATCAAAAGTAGTAGCCCCTCTCCCTTGCTTCTTGTTTTCTCTTAATTCTCACTTAAATTGCATTTGATTTCAAACTTTTCTTTCATCTTTCTTTTATATTAACATTGTTTGCATACAAATGTAGTAATTCTTACCCTAAAACACATCTTTTTAGTGGGTTTTGCAAGATTTTATTCCACACTTTCTATCTCCTATTTTGTTGTTTTTCCTTAGTTATTTTGTAGGTTTCACACTCCATAATGTCTCTAAGAATCAAACAATTGGCAAAAAGTTCCAACCCCAAGGGAAAAACAAAGATGTTGGGCAATGGTGCAAGTCTTAACTAGAATAACAAGTTAAAAGTCTAATTATATAATAGGCAAGGCATTAAGTACCTTATTTTATTAACCTAAATGGCTACTTAGGCCTGAGAAAGGTTTTGAGAATTTAGGGGATGAAAGAAAGCTAATACCTTGGGTGTAAGGAAAATAAAAATAAACTGAAATAAAAGAAATAAAACATATATTTTAATGCTTAAGAATTTAAATTTTTTATCTCACTACAATAGAAGGCACTTTTAGCGACAAAAATTTTTCATCGCTAAAAGTCCTACATTCGTTATTAATAATATTTAACGAAAATATTATATTGTCACCCAAATTGTCGTAAAATTTCTGAAGCAAAACATTATAGGCGACGTTTTTAACAAATCGTCACTAATTATTTTTTCTACAAGCTACATATGTAGTGAAAAGAGAGCCATAACGATACAGAAAATCATCGTAAATGATATTTTGGTACGCTTAGTTTTCATGGCTAAATGTTGTTAGTTAAGCTATTGTTAATGTAACTAATAATATTTAGCGACAAATTTTTAATCATCACCCAACATTATTAGCAACGATATAGCAAACATAGCAAAAATTTTTGGAAATGTAGCCGAAAGTTATTTGCTACATTTTTGAAAACGTAGCTAAAAAGTTTTAACAACGATTTTAAAAACGTAAGCAAATCTTTTTAGCTATGCTTTTAATATTTTGATAAACATTATTACTAAAAATTTTATCATGTTAATTATAATTATTGGTGACATTTTTAATCCATGTTATTGTATGTTGTAATATTTAGATTTTATTTTATAATTTAT
>JAOQML010017216.1:0-11912 GCA_027568935.1 Erythroxylum urbanii | reverse complement strand
AGATTATGGTTTAGACTGTAGTGTTATGATTTACCTCCGAGTACGTAAAAGAGTTTACTTAAAGGGAATGATCAATTTCATATCATGATAGCAGTTGACTATCAATAATGGCAATATTAAATGAATATGAAATAAAGTATGTTTATAAAGAATAACGTGGACCGTTACTTTAGTCTTAAAACATACAACTTAGTCATATGTTTATTATGGACCATAATCTTGATGAGTGGTGAACTCATATGTGTTTCATTATAATTCTTGATATGATTGGAAAGGATTTTTACAAAGTATTAATCTAGTGTCTGCATGTTGAATTGTTAATTGAAATATGTATCAGGGAACATTCACCCAAATTAAGAGTTTATAGTGATATCATCGCTTTTAGATGTTTTATGGAGATTGGTGATTAAACTGGCACCAGTAACTAGCTACCCATCAAGTCTTAACATCAAGATGAGATTTTGTGTGTTAATCACCATATAGAGTAAAACAGGAGATCTAGAAGAAAAAACCATCATAAGGGAAAAACGGTAATTTTACCCTTTATTGTGCGGATGGCTATATTATGGTTCATATTAGAGTTTGCAATTGGGCATATTAAAACATATGTTCTTATAATATTTAATAATTCAAGAGTTTAACTAGTTGTCTTTAGTGGAATGACATTTAATTAATAAGCTAGAATTAATTCTAATGAGATTAAATTAATTATGGGCTTATTGGAGCTTGAATTATCTAAGTCTAATAAGATTCCTTATTTGGCTTTAAGGAAGGTTATCAAGCTAAGTAAGAAATATAAATGGAGGTTTTAAAGTCCATGATTGAATGTTGGGCTTGTACTAACTAATGGTTAATTAGAAGCCCAAATGAACATTTAGAAATGGCTAGGGTTTAGTTTAATTTGATTAATTAAATTACAACAAAGTTATTAAAGATAAATGGAGATAGAATTTCGGTTTTAATGTGTAAATGTGCAGCTGCACATTTAACATTAGTTTGCTACATTTAAGATGTTTTTTAACATGTATTATCATCATTAAATGGAGTAATAACCTTATCATTAAATGGTTTAATGGTGTTCTTTTAATGATAGCATGTAACCTATTAGCATTCATTAGATTAAAGAAGAAAGAGGTACATTTGATGGACCATCTTCCTTCTTTCATCATATAAAACTGAAATTGGTATGTCACATTTAGGTTAATAGTCTTTTCATATAGCCATCTTACAGACAAATGAGAAGGGTCTCATTTATTGGCTTCTTTATGATTGATTAAAAAAGAAGTGATGCATTTGATGCGAATTTCTTCTTTCCTTTGAGATTAACTAAAATTGAGAAGGTGTAAGAAAGGGTTCTTGTATTGTTTTGACTCTCTCTCTCTCCTATCTTGCATGGTGAGCCAAAAATTGCATGAGACTGTCTAATTTTTTGGCTACTTCTTCTAAGAAAAATCTCCTCCAAGGTTTTCTTCTCCTTTAGCACCAAAGGATCTTGTAAACCAAGTTGTCTAAGAAGAAGAAGTGGTAGATCAGTTTGGTTGAGGTTGCAATATCAAAAAGAGGATACATCACCTAGTAGAGGATACATTGCCAAGGATAGGATAGCACAGCGAGAAGTTATAGCTGTAGCAAAGGAGTCGATAATATTTTCCATCTTGTGATTATACAAATATTTTTCCTTATATTGTATCATGTGTGGCTATGCATGTTGATTTGGATGTATTGGTTCTACTGAAACTTTGATTTGTTAAAAGTATTGAAATCTACAGTTTCTTCCAAATCGATTCATATTTTAATTTCTGATCTAATAACCAACAGGTTGTTTTGCCTACCAAAGATGTGCCAACGGACTACTTTCTTACCGAAGGCACCCAGTGATTATGCCATGGTGACCTTTTCTCACCGAATGTGAACAACGATTATTTCAACCATGCCATTGGGATGTTTTCTAATTGAATGTGCCTAGCGATTATGTTAACCATGCTAATGGGATAATTTTTCACTGAAGGTGCTCAGTAACGATGCCGATGGGTTATTTTCTCCCCGAAGGTGCCAAGAAATTGTTTTAACGGGTTGTTTTGGTCTCCGAAGGAGCCTAGTAATGTTGCCAATGGGTTGTTTTTCCACCATAGATGTGCCAATAGGTTGTTCTCTTACTGAAGGCATCTAGCGATTATGCCATTAGGCTATTTTGTAGCTGAACGTGTCAAGTGACTATGCCAATAAATTGTTTTGCTCAATGAAATTACCCAACAACAAAGTCAATGGGTTGTTATGCCTACCAAAGGTATGCAAACGGGGTTGTTTTCTCACTGAAGGTGCTCAATGATTATGCCAACGAGATGTTTTTTCATTGAACGTGCCGACAATTTTGTCAAACATTCGTTTAGCTCACCGAATGTGCCCAACAACTATCCCAATAGGTTGTTTTGCCAATAAAAAATGTACCAATAGGCTGATTTCTCACTGACGGTGCCCAGTGAATATGCCAATAGGCTATTTTTCCCACGTAAGTTACTTAACAAGAATGATAAAGGGATCTTTTCTGATCAAAGGTGCCTAGTAATCATGCAAACAAGTTGTTTTGTCACTGAAGGTGCCTAGTGACCATGTCAACAAGTTGTTTTACTCACCGAAGGTGCTTAAAGACCATGCTAATGGACTATTTTTCTCATAGAAGGTGCCCAACGACTATGCCAATGGGCTCATTTACTCACTGAAGATGTTTAACAACAACGTCAAAGGGCTTTTTCTCACCAAAGTTGTACAATGTCCATGCCCAAGAGTTATTTTCTCACCAAAGGTGCCCAGCAACTGTGCCAACAGATTGTTTTCCCACCAAAGGTTTGTGAACAGGATAGTTTCCTACCAAAGGCACCCAGTGATTGTGCCATCGAGCTATTTTCTCACTGATAGTGCTAAGAAATTGTCTCAACGGGTTGTTTTGCTCATAGAAATTGCCCAGCGACCATGAAAATAGACTCTTTTGCCCACGAAAGATGTGCCAATTGGCTATTTTATATCCTAAGGTGCCTAATAACTGTGTGAATGGGCTTTTTTCCCTACTGAAGGTGCCCAATGATAATGCCAAAGGGCTCTTTTCTCTCCAAAGGTGCCCAGCGACGATGCAAATAAGTTGTTTTGCACACCAAAGATATGTGAGCTGTTTTTGTACCAAAGGCATCTAGCGACTATGCCATCAGGCTATATCAACAGGTTGTTTTGCTCACCAAAGTTGCCTAGTATCCATGCCAACGAGCTATTTTCTCACCAAATATGCCCAACGATTAAGTCAATAGTTGGTTTTGTTGCCTGAAGGTTGATAGTTGTGATTTGCGTTGTGTTTTAAGGTTTGATTTGGTAAGTAATTAGTTTTATTTTGAGTGTTTAGTGTCTATTTAGGTTTCAATTGTGTTAGTTTATGTGTTTAATTGTTTTTATGGGTTAGTATAAATCTTTGAGATTAATTTGTATATTTTCGTGGTAACTTGATGTGTGTGCTAGTGTTGAAGGATAAGCAGGGAAGAATGTGAAGATTTAAAGAGTTTCGGGCTAAAAGATATAGGCCACAATTGTGCACTTTGGCCACGATCGTGACAGAAGAGGAAGAGTCAGTAGTAGCTAAGCCACAATCGTGCACTTCAGGACACGATCGTCATAGAAAGGTTAAAGTGTAGGTGATGATCGTGGCAATCAAAGCAACGATCGTGGCAATTAAAGCAAAGATCGTGCCCTGTATTGATCTGACATAAAAACTCAATTTTGGGTAATTTTTCGGACCGTTTTGACCCCAAATTTGACATAGGGATGCTACAGAATAAATAGAACAATACTGAGTAACCACATGCGGAGATTAGAGAGTGAAGAGAGTCAAGCAAAACAGTGAGTTTTTGTAAAAATTTAAGAGGAACCTAGAGAGAATTCAACCGATTGAGGGAGGAGACGAAGGAAAAGGGGCACGAAATACGTTTAGCGCAAAGTACTTCCCTGAATAGGCGGTTTCCCGTAGTCGCAACCTTCGAGATCCATTCTAATAGTATTTTTTATTTTTATTCCGATTTCATTGATGTATAAGACTGAATATTGATTGGAATTGCTATTATTTTGTGTTGATCTTTTATCTAAACTCACCTTCGGGTTTTTTCATTCCGGAGATTAATATAATTTATTTGATCGTGTTTTATTCCAATTTAATTGATTCAATTTCGATTCTTCATAACTTGGTAGTAAATTGAGAGGGTGAGCCAGTAAAAATCATCGATTTGGACTAATGAGAGTTAGGTAAATCGATAGGTAGAGAGTTGAACCAAATCGGTAGAGTTGTGTAACGAGAGATCGAGCATAGATTCCCGGTAGGTTAATAGACAAATTCAAAACTATTTTAAGTTTTGGACTAATTACAAATTGAGATAACACAATTCCTATAATTTGAATTAGGGTTTATCGATTAAGGCTAAGAATTATCACTCTAGAGACATTAATTCACCTTAGGACCGTCTAGGCCTATTAAATCTGAAATTGCATAATTGGTATATTTTCTTTAGTTTCAAATTGAATCCCCCTTTCTCTCACTTGGTTATTTTGAGGATGGGTTTCGGATTATTTGTGTGGTTTCATATTTTGTTCATTCTTGTGGCACTTTAATTTCTCAAATTTGATTATTGATTGATTTATTTTCCACATTAGTTGTTAATTAGGTTTAATGCTAACCTAACTGCTTGAGATTTTAGGACTAGTCCCCTTCTTAAGGTACTATACGAACGATCCGAGCGCTTGAGGTAATTGCCAAGGTTATAAATAGTAAAACTTAGCACGTGTAACCTTTAGAGAACAAGTTTTTGACACTGTTGCTAGGGAAGGCAATTTAGTTATTTAGTCTAAGGCTTTTCCAATAACTTTTATTTTTATTAAAAACGTTTGGGGCGTAAAGTAAAGACACATCGAGACATCTTAGAGTGGGATATCTAAAGAGTTGAATGCTGACTAATGATAGAAGATAAATATTATAGGGAGGAAGGAAATTTTAAGAATTACAATGAGTCGTAGTATGGCTGGAGAAATAACTACCATTATTGGACCATATACACTTCGGGGTGGCAGAACCACCGAGATTGCTATTGGTCCAACAATACAAGTACTCACACGGGATACCAAGATCTATTTGAACTTCAACATGACAAATCCATTTCATGAGATTCTAAATTAGACAAGATTTTGGATAAGGTCACAGATATGGAAAAAGGGCATAAGAGATTAAAAGAGCAAATTCATCAAGTGATGAAAAATCATGCCACTTCTATTCATAACTTGGAGATTAAGACAGCTTTCCCATAAATTTTATAAGAAAAGTGTGGAAGACATTTTAAGAAAAATGGAATTACAACAACTAGAGCAATACGAGGCTGGAATTACAACAACTAGAGCAATACGAGGGTATCACACTTAAGAATGGGGTAGAGCTAGAAGAACTAGAGGAAGACCATGCTGAACCCCAATTCGTTGGCAACCAAAAGACTATGGAAGTGTACGAGGAAAATAATTCCAACCTCTCTATTATTCACAAGTCCTAGATATACCACATATGAAAATCGAAAATTCTTGGGTAAATGTCCATGCAAAGAACCCTATCCATTTGATTGATCATAATAAGGAGACATTCCATATGAATGATGTATTTAAAAATTCAAAGGTTAGAAGCTCATTTAGGATAATTGATGCGTTCGAATCTTATGATGAATAAGAGAAAGATTAATAGACAACAGTAGAAATTGAGTTTGAAGAAGCGATAAGGTCTTTGTTCATGAAGTGGAAGAAGCAAAGGAGACGAAGGTGATGAAGGAAGAAGGAGAGCAATTCACCTTTATACAGGATAAACTGTTAGATTCGACGGAAGATTCAGGGAGTTTTGTTATTCCCTATTTTATTGACAGTCTATTAGTGAAAATGACATTACTAAAATTAATTGGCTTTCATAATTTTTTCAATATTGTCCTTTTGTTAATCTTGCAATTTGTACCTTACTTATGGGCTACAAATTTGATGTTGAATGCAAAGGGTGTAAACAAGCCACTCATAATTGATCCTAACTGAGTTTTAGGATGAAGGTAAAGCTAATGACCATAAATTAGCACGTGTAGTAGTAGGTTTAAATTGGTGTGTAGTTAAATTTGTTTTAAATTCTTCAATAAGTCATGAATAATTTGGAACGGTTTGGAGTGCTAATTCTTTTGTTCTCTTGACTCACTTATAAGATAAGGAAACGTTTTCGATGTCAAGCTGATTTGCTCTCAACACTATAGCCATCACCACCTTTCTCACCATAAACGATCTCATGTTCTAACCCTTTTCGTTTCATTTTATGTTAGTATTTTCTTCTTATGTTTTTTGTATATTATATTTATTTCCCTCGGGGTGTGTGCTCTCTTCTCACATTGAGGACAATATGTTGTTCAAGTGTGGGTAGGGATTTTGCGTTGTTCTTTTGTATGTGAATTTTGCATGTTGTATGATAGTATTAGGTTGCATGGTGTGAAGTGTGTCAATATGTCAATGGCTTAAATTGAGGTATTTTTTTAATTTTGGACATAGTCTATTACGTTGTGAACAATCATTCGCCTGTGAAATTAGTGAATTAGGGGGCCTTTAGATAAATATATAAACTAATTAGGACTTAGTGTAAATTTAGCACCCTATAGATTTTTACATTCATTCATAATTTGAGGCCTTTTAGCTAAGTAGCTTAACTAGTATTTTTTCATAGAAACGAATGGATTAACGTAACAAGGTAGGCAATAAAAAAAGAAAGTGTTTAATAAGTCTTCAATAATCACTATTCTGTTGGTCTTCGGGTTATAAATAGAGGCAGTGGCCAGTTGAAATCGTGATGTAGTTGAGTAACAGGATCGAACGCATCACAAATGTGTGCCTTCGAGTAAAAGGCTATAATGATATTTCAACCAAGCTGTTAATAAATGACTTAGTCGAGTAACTGAATCGACATTCATCACAAATGTTTCCCTCCTAGTAAAAGACTAAGTCCCTGGTTAAAATATTAATAATAATAAATAAATAAAATAAAAATTATGTGTTTAAATAAAAACCTACCGGACTTGTAATAGCCTTGCAGTTTCATGGAACTATACCTAGGAACAATTATTAAGTCTAAGGGACTGAAAATTATTAATGTATGTGCACAATTGAAATGGGTAAATAGGTTAACACTTTGTCTTGAGTTAGTTGTATACTTAGTTCAAAGCCCCTAGACGCATATTTTGCATATTAATGATTTGTCATAATTTAAATGGGTGTGCCCAAGATTAAATTTAGTTCATGAAAATTAGAGCCATTGTAACATTATTGCATGGTTCGTTTGTTTTGTTAGGTGTTGTTGTTTTCTTTGCTTAATACAAGCAAATGTTTAAGTGTGGGGATGTTAATAGTTGTGATTTGCATTGTGTTTTAGGGTTTGATTTGTTAAGTAATTAGTGTTATTTCTAGTGTTTAGTGTGTATTTAGGTTTCAATTACGTTAGTTTATGTGTTTAATTGTTTTTATGGATTAGTATGAATCTTTGAGCTTAATTTGTATATTTTTTAGGTACCTTGAGGTGTGTGCTAGTGTTGTAGGGTAAACAGGGAAGAATGTAAAGATTTAAAGAGGTTTAGGTTATACGACCATGGAAGAAGCAGAAGAGGCAGCAGCAGCTAGGCCACGATTATACACCAAGGGCCACGATCGTGAAAGAGAGCGTCAAGTCAGACCACGATTGTGCACTTCAGGCCACGACCATGATAGAAAGGGTAACGTGCCCATGATTGTGCCCTACGTCAGACTGACATGAAAACTTAAATTTTTAGTGATTTTGCAGACTTTTTTGGCCCCGAGTTTGACTTAGGGCTGCTACAGAATAAATAGAACAATACCTAACAACCACCTGCAGAGATTAGAAAGTGAAGAGAGTCGAGAAAAATAGTGTGTTTTTGCAAAAAGCCGAGAGGAACCTAGAGAGAATTTAAGAGATTGAGGGAGGAGACGAAGGAAGAGAGGCACAGAGATACGTTTGAAACAAAGTACTTCCCGAAATAGGCAGTATCCCACAGTCGCTACCTCTAAGATCCATTCCGATAGTATTTCTACTTTTATTTCGATTTCATTGATGTATGAGATTGAATATTGATTGGAATTGCTATTGTTGAGTGTTAATCTTTTGTCTAAACTCATCTTCAGGTTTTTTGATCCTTGAGATTAATAAAATTTATTTGATAATGTTTTATTCCGATTTAATTGTGATTCAATTTTGGTTCTTCATAACTTGGCAATATAATGAGAGGGTGAGTCCGTAAAAATCATCAATTTAGATTAATGAGAGTTAGGTAAATCGATAGGTAGAGAGTTGAATCAAACTAGTAAAGTCGTGTAATGAGAGCTCGAGCATAGATTCTCGTAGGTTAATAGACAAATTCAGAACTAATTTAGGTTTTGGACCAATTATAGATTGAGAGATCGCAATTCCCATAATTTAAATTATGGTTTATCAATTAGGGTTAAGAATTATAAATCGAGAGAGAGTAATTCACCTAAGGACCGTCTAGTCCTGTTAAATCAAAAATTGCATAATTGGTAGATTTTCTTTAGCTTCGAATTGAATCCCCCTTTCTCTAACTTGGTTATTTCTAGGTTGGGTTTCGGATTATTTATGTAGTTTGCTAATTTTTTCATTCTTATGACACCTTAATTTCTCAAATTTGATTATTGATTGATTTATTTTCTGCATTAGTAGTTAATTAGGTTTATTGCTAACCTAGTTGTTTAGATTTTAGGACTAGTTCCTTTCCTCGCTGGATTGACATCTTAGGTACTACGCGAATGACCCGTGTGGTTACAGTAATTACGAAGGTTATAAATATTAAAACTTAGCTCATGTAACCTTGAACAAACAAAAGTGCCCAACGATTATATGAATAGGTTGTTCTACCATCAAAGGTGTGCCACCAAGCTATTTTCTCACCAAAGGTGCCTAATGACCTTACCAATAGGTTATTTTGTCATCAAAAGTGTCAAGCGACTGTGTCAACAATGATTGTGCCAATGGGCTCTTTTGCCCACCAAAGGTGCCCAACGATAATGCCAAAAAGTGCCTACCAACTGTATAAGCGAGTTGTTTTCTCACCGAAGGTGCCCAACAACCATGCCAGCAGGATGTGTTTCTCATCAAAGGTGCCTATCAACAATGCCAACGGGCTATTTTTCCCACTAAAGGTGTGCCAACGAAATATTTCTCACTGAAGCTATCCAGCAACCCAGCCAATGGGCTCTCTTTCCTATTGAAGGTGCCTAATGACAATGCCAAAGGGCTCTTTTATAACCGAAAGAGTCGAACGACCATGCCAAAGGGTTGTTTTCTCACTAAAGGTGCCCAAAAATTACGGGTTGTATGGCACACCTAAGGTTCCCAATGATATGTCAACCGATTGTTTTACCCTGCAAAGGTCTGCAAACAAACTATTTTCTCACTGAAGGTGCCCAGCGACTATGCCAATGGGTTATTTTGCCCACTAACATTCTACCAACGGCACCCAATGACTGTCTCATTGTGCTATTATCTAATCGACCTTATCGAGCGATTATGTCAATGGATTGTTTAGCTCATCAAAGGTGCCCAGTGACAAAGGTGTGCTAACGAGCTATTTTCTCACTAATGGTGCCCAACAATCATGACAATGGGATGCTTTGTCAATGAACATGGCCAGTAACTGTGTTAGCGGGTTATTTTGCTCACCAAAGGTGACCAGTAACCATGTTAATGGGCTATTTTCTTATAGAAGGTGACCAACCACTATGCCATCGGGCTATTTTCTTATAGAGTGTGCCCAGTGATTTTGTCAACGAGTTGTTTTGCACAGCAAAAGTGCCCAGCGATTATGCCAACAAGTTGTTTTGCCCACTACAGGTGTGCCAACTATCATTTTCTCACTAAAGATGCCTCAAGACCTTGCCAATGGGTTGTTTTTCACCAAAAGTGCCAAGCTACTATGTCAACAATTGTTTTGTCGACCAAAAGTGCCCAGCGACCATGCCAACTAATTGTTTTGCCCACCAAAGATGTGTCAATGGCCTGTTTTGCTCACCTAAGGTGCCAGTGACCATGCCAACAAGTTGTTTTCAGAACCAAAGATGTGCCAATAGGTTGATTTCTCACTGAAGGTGCCTACTAACGTTGCCAATGAGCTCTTTTGCCTATTAAATCTGTGTAATAATAATGCCAAAGGTCTTTTCTCAATAAAGGTCCACGGCAATATGTCAACGAGCTATTTTGCTCACAGAAAAAGCCCAGCGACCATGCCAAAGTGTTGTTTAGCCTAGCAAAGACCTGCCAATAGGCTGATCTCTTACTAATGATGCCCAGTGATGACGTCAATGGGCTTTTTTATCCACCAAAGGTGCCAAACGACAACTTTAAAGGGCTCTTTTCCTACTAAACATGCCCAGCAATCGTGTAGTTGGGATGTTTTCTCACAGTAGGTGCCCATCAACTATGCCAGCAGGTTGTTTTTATTGGAGTTAAGTAAATATAGTGCCCTGAAAAGTAAATGTATTTACTTATAACTTAATTTTCTTCCAGTTACTTTTTTTAATGAAAATATTTATTATTGATAAAACAAAAGAGTTTGGTTTTATATGTATGAGCATAATAAAACTAGTCATAAGGTATTGAGATTATTTTGTAAGTAATATACATATACATAGAGATGTATGGGAAATATGTATATTATTAGAATCTAAAATAATGGATTCATAGTAGAATAATCAAGTTGGTCGCTTGATTATGGTTTAAACTGTAGTGTTGCGATTTATCTCCATGTAAGTAAAAGAGTTTACTTTAAGAGAATGATAACTTTCATATCATGATAGTAGTCGACTATCAATAATGGCACAATTAAATGAATCTGGAATCACGTATGTTTTAAAGAATAACGTAGGTTGTTACTTTAATATTAAAACATACACTTAAGCGTTCATTTATTATAGGCCACAATCATGATGAGTGGTGAACTCATATGTGTTTGATTATAATTCTTGATGTGATCGGAATGGATTTTTACAAAGTATCAATCTAGTGTTTGCATGTTGGAATTATTAATTGAAACGTACATCAGGAAACATTCACTCAAATAAAGAGTTTACAGTGATATCATCTCTTATAGATGTTTTATGGAGGTTGGTGATTAAACTGGCACCAGTAGTTTGATGAATTAGCAACCCATCAAGTCTTAACACCAAGATGAGATCTTGTGTTACTCAACATATAAAGTAAAACAGGAGATCTAGAATGAAAAATCAACATAAGGGCAAAATAGTAATTTTATCCTTTATTTTGAGGATGGCTATAATATGGTTCATATTAGAGTTTCTAATTGGACATCTTATTTAAAACATGTGTTCTCATAATATTTAATAATTCAAGAGTTCAACTAATTGTCTTTAGTGGAATGACATTTAGTTAATAAGTTGGAATTAATTTTAATGAGATTAAATTAATTCCAGGCTTATTGGAGCTTGAATTATATATGTCCAATTAGATTCCCCATTTAGCTTCTAGGAAGGTTATCAAGCAAAGTAAGAAATACAAATAGAGATTCTAAAGCCTATGATTGAATGTTATGTTTACTCTAATTAGAAGCCCAAATGAACATTTAGAAACGGGCTAGGCTTTGATTTAATTTAATTAATTTGATTAATTAAATTAAATCAAATTTGTTAAAGATAAAAGGAGGTGGATTTTTGATTTTAATGGGCTAAATATGCTACTGCACAATTAGCATTGGTTTGCTACACTTAAGATGGTTTTTAACATGCTTTATCATCATTAAATGGAGTTATAACCTTATCATTAAATGGTTTAATGGTTGTCT
>JAOQML010017156.1:0-11915 GCA_027568935.1 Erythroxylum urbanii | reverse complement strand
AGAGGCTACAGAATGTATATTATCCCATTTTCAAGATCTTCTTGGTACCACCACTCCTGTGAGGGATATTGAAAATTAATTAATTTAGAGGGGCTCAATGGTAGATGCAGATACGCAAAACTTGTTAATAGCTCCTGTCCGACTATAGGAAATAAAAAGGGCTATTTTTGACATTGGTGATGACTAGGCCCTAGGGCCGAATGGGTATACTTCTGCCTTCTTCAAGAAAAACTGGAACATTGTGGGCCCCGACTTAGTTCAGCTGTAAATGAATTCTTCCAAGAGGGACAGATTCTGAAGCAGCTAAATCATTCAGTTCTTGCACTCATACCCAAGAAACATTCGAATCTGCGGGTTTCTGACTTCCGACCCATAGCATGTTTGAATGTCGTGTATAAGGTGGTGTCTAAAATTCTTGTCGACAGAATGTCCCCAATGTTGCAGAAAATTATTGATCCTTGCTAGGCAGCCTTTATACTTTAGCGAAGCATGCTAGACAACATCTTCTTGGCATAAGAACTGGTTCGAGGTTACACACGCAAACGTGTTTCTCTGCAGTGTATGTTAAAAATTGACATTACTAAAGCTTATGATACAGTCTCCTGGGACTTCTTGGAAGCTATGATGATATCGTTGAATTTTCCTACTATCTTCATTTGGTGGGTTATGGTCTGTGTGAAGACAGCCTCATACTCAATATCCATAAATGGCTCCCTTCATGGAATGTTCCAAGGAAAACGTGGTCTCAGACAAGGAGACCCTATGTCTCCACTACTATTCCTTCTATGCCTGGAGTATCTATCTCGGCTACTGGCTGTAAGAACTACTGATCCTCCATTTCACTTTCATCCGAAATGCAAATCTCTTTTTATCACACATTTCGTGTTTGCGGACGATTTGATGCTATTTTCTAGAGGTGATAAAGCCTCTGTCCAAATTCTGCTGAATGCTTTACGTGAACTAACTACAGTAGCGGGATTGAAGATCCATCCTTCTAAATCCAATGTGTTTTTAGCGGGTGTTCATGATTAGGAAAAAGATGATATTCTGCAGGTAATATCCTTCCCTCAAGGTGAATTTCTAGTGAGATATTTAGGTATTTCCCTTGCCCCTTTGAAAGTTTCTGTAGCTCAATTTTCGGTGCTTATAGATTTAGTGGAAACTTATATTAATGATTGGAATGGGAAGTCTCTCTTTTATGCTGGACGAATAGAATTAATAAACTCTGTCATACAAGGGGTATTGTCTTTCTGGTTACAAGCTTTTCCTATTCCCAGTACCATACTTGACAGAATCACATCCATCTGTAGACTATTCCTTTGGGGAGGCAAGCACTTCCGTGTGGCTTGGGATCATAAAAGTCTTCCTAAAGACAAGGGCGGCCTAGGCCTGAAACATTGCAAATTATGGAACTCGACATTGTTATCAAAGGTCTTATAGAATATTCATGCAAAGGTGGATTCTTTATGGATTCGATGGATACAAGAGGTATACCTCAAAGGAGCAAATATTTAAGATTGGACACCGCACAATAGAGATTCGGCATTGATGAAGAAAATTGGGCAAATTCGGGACTTGTTGGTCTTTAAATTAGGTGGTCGCTTAGAAGTGGAGACTAAAATCCATTCGCTGTGTACAAATGGAGTCTTTTCATCTCAAAAAGTGTATGAATTATTGAGGATTCATCAAACAAAACGGCCTTGGATGTCCTTTATCTGGAAGGGGTATATTCCTCCGAAATATTCATTCATAGGATGGCTTAGACTACAAAATAGACTACCTATGAAGGATCAGCTATCTTTCTTGGATATAGATAGATTCTGCAATCTGTGCAACAATCAACTGGAGACAACAAACCATCTCTACTTCCAATGTCATTTCACAGGTAACATTTGGAAAATCATACGAGAATGGTTAGGTATGCAAAGACTTATGTCCACCTTGACTAGTGCAATAAAATGGATTAAGAGAAATTACAACGGAGCACGATTACATTGTAAAGCGGCCAGAATAGCCTTTATGTGTATTGTTTACTTCATCTTGAAAATCAGAAATGCTACTATCTTAGATTCGGTCTCCTTTACAATTGAGGATGTAGTTGCTAAAATCGAAGTGCTGGTTTATAAAATTCTCTATCGGCTGTACCTGGTGAACATGATAACTTTTTAAACCTCTGGGATTTGAAGCTTTATTCTCTGATGGGTCTTCATCCAATTAAACACTAGGGAGCGCTAGAACACTAGTTCTGGTGAAATGGTGCTGCTAAGCAAACTGGAAAATGAGACAGAAGAGGGTCCACTTGATTAAATGGATCGGTGGTGGGCTTCTGAAAGGCTGAGCTTTATATGAGTAATAGCAGCTAATTACTTGTTTTTGGTTACACTCTGCGAGCAAGTGTAACCACACTAGGGTGGAGTATGGGCTAAGCTAGGACTTTGAGGTTGTTGTTAAAGAGGCATTGGGGAATGTAAGGGAAGGGGACAGGGACACTACCGTTAATATGATCAGGTGGTTGGTATTAACAGATTATGAACAACTTCTATACTTGAAGAGACGGGCGTTGGCCTCTCCAAAGGGGTGACTTGACCTTTGTGGTTGCCAGCTACGGTGGTACATTGAACTCCATGATCACGTTATGGGCCTCATGGCAGAAGGAAACAAATGGCACCAATATCCTCCTTGAAGCAGTCCACGTGGAGAACAGCCCTCCTTGTTTTCACTAACCATTTTTTTGTGTTTTATTCTCTTTTCTGTGCAGGTTGACAACTGGCACTGGTACATAAAAGCCACAACAGCTCATGATTGGAGGCACCACTCCTTGTTGGTATCACTTTTCTTCATTGGTTTCACTGTTTTTTCGGCTACAGGATTACACAAATGAATGGAATCTTTGGAGTCAGCATAATATGGCATATAATCATCATCGCCGGAGTTTCTGTACACCGCTGGAGTTTTTGTACACAGCCGGAGTTATTGTTCATCTATGCCGGAGTTACTGTTCATCTTCGCCGGAGTCACTGTTCTTCCCTGGAGTTACTGTTCATCCAGAGGAGTGAGATACTTTCTTCCTTCGGCTGCCAGGAAAGTAAAGAACTTCAGCTGGATTACGGGCCCACCTTCATGGGCTAGCCTCATTTCTTCTCCAATATGGATGCTGATACATGGGCGATGGTCTTATGATTAAATGGGCCTAGAAATGACCAATACTACTACAGGATTGGATTGACTACCTAAGCTTGCATGAAGTCCGATTATAATGTAATCTTAGCATTTCACCATTTTGTTTTTGATTTGAATAGCTTAATATCCGAATATGGATCAGATGGCCTACTCCAAACGAATGGATTCGGTCATTTTACTGCACAAATAACCGTACTCTACTTTTTGAATCGTTTACTTTTGTAAGTAAGCTGTTAAATTTCTTGTATTTATAAACAGGAAAGTCTCTGATTTTGTAAAATTGGGGTATGCTCTAATATACTATGTACAAAACAATTTTTGATCAATACATTTTTACATTGTATCAAAAAAGGAAAGAAAGAGCTATTAGTACGGCCATGCACCACCACCTTGATTACCTATAGAATCTAGAAAGAGCTATCAGTCAGTGTGCGTCTTGAGTTGTTCTCTCATGCCTAGGCGATATTCTCCCGAATCTCCCCTAGGTTTCGCATACACTTGGATCAGATTCTTTCTTAGTTGTGCATTTACTCTTCAGATTACTCTTGTCAACTTAGTGGTTACTGGGTGGGCTTTTTGCGCGACTCGCTTCTTGTGGTTTGGATTTTGTCTTCGACAAATTGGGTCATAGAAGAAGCTTCTGGAGACGTGAGTTTCTTTTTTGCAAATCCGGTTGGGTGGTGTGACGACGTTTAGCTGATAGCATCGAAGCACCTAAAACCTTGATTCTTAGGGTTTCGGCGACAAAGTATATGAAGGCATGGTTTTGTTTTCGATTATTGTTGATCTGTATGTCTGGTGTGACAACGTTTAGGGGTCAGCATCGAGACACCTGCAATCTAACTTCTTAGGGCTTGCAATTGGTATGATTTGAAGATTATATGTCCCTGAGTTTCTGAGATTGATTTGATTATGGTATTCTTATTGGGATTTCAACGGTCGAACAAAACGCAGTGGCTCAACTAGGGTTACGGTAGTGAGGGGGTAAAAACTGTGGTTTCTGGCTGCCTTTTTGGCTTTGTTTTCTGTGCAGGTACATTGCCTTCTTCGTCATTTAGGCCGAAGAGATGGGGAGCTGGTGATTCCGCCAGCATACTGCTTTTGGGGGGATAACGATCTGGGGTTATGACTAATTTCACGACGTGGTTGATATCTTCATAAAGTTAAAAGGTTGTTGGATGAAGTCTGGTATCTGAGGTGCAAGTGGGTAACGGGATTGTGGTATCTGGTTTCCGTGTAGGCTATGTTTGTTTTTCTCTGCAGGTGATTTGTTGGCGTCAGCTGGATTGAGTTGTTGGGGAGTTAAGATCAGTGTGTGAGCTCTGGCCCTGTGGCATGGGCAAAAGGAGAAAAACACCTCACAAGGGTCGCGATATCTCAAAGAAGTGTGTACTGGGCCTCCAAAGAGAAGAAACCCTAGACTCCTCTTCTGAGGATGATTCAGGGAGTGATCAACAGCAGGGTAACAGGACGTCTGGTTAGCAGCATCCAATTGGGAACGGGAAAAACAAAGTTTCGGAGAGGAGGCTTGATGAACATACTGAGTCAGACGGAGAAGACAGTGGTTCAGAGGTGGATGTCAGTACTTCGTCCAGTGAAGAATCTTCTGATGAGAGTGCCCAAAAACATAAGACTCCAACCGGGACTAAGGGCATTCAGCTTAAAGGAGCATCGAACTCAGCAGCTCCTCAAAAACCTTCCTTTGTTAGCCTTTTTAGCAACAACAGAGACCTGAAAAAAGGGATGCAGCTGTGACGTTTTAAGGTTGAGGATGAAGTAGTGATGGAGGAGGAAGACACAATCTGAATTTAAGACAAATGGGGATTCTGTTTGGTTGGCTGTTTTACAGGCAAATTCCCTGGTATGAAAGCTTTGGAAGTTTTAGTTTCTAAATGGGGAATGCGGCGTAAGATTTTACCCCATAATAGAGGTTGGGTTATATTCCAATTTGACACGGAAGAGGACTGCACTGGAGTCCTAGCAGGAGGGCCTTACATGATGTTTGGAAAAACTTTGCTGCTTAAAAAGATCCTAAATGCGTTTGCTTTCAATCATGAAGAATTTATGGAGGTCCCCATTTGGGTTCAATTCCCAAACGTTCCTCTGGAACTATGGACTGAAAGCGGGCTATCTAAATTGGTTTCGAGGGTTGGCAAACCTATTTATACAAATAACATTACCTGAGTTGGTACTTGACTTGGGTTTGCTAGAATGCTAGTGGAAATTAATATTGCTAAGCCTCCTACGATAAGCTTTTCTATTAAAATGCCTGGAGGCTCTTGGTATACCCAATTGGTGTTCTTTGAAACATACCCTAGCTGCTGTTTTGCTTGCAAGAAGTTTGGGCATAATCCTTTTAAATGTAAGGGAGTTGGACAGAATAACAAACTGAACCAGAAAGAGATTGAAAAGGAGGGTGGAGTGAGTAATGCTAAGTCTTCAGAAGAGCAGTCCTTGCAACCTACCACAGCTCCAAGGGTGCAATTGTCGAAAGATTCAGAGGTTATTACAGAGCAGAGGCCAAAGAAGCAATCAGCAGTAAGTAGGACGTTGGGTCAGATGGAGAATCACAGGGACAATTCTAAGGCTGCTGGTTTCAAATCATCGGGGAGTCTCAATGTAGAGGGACCTCCCAAAAATTTGCAGGGAAATACAGGCAGTACTGCAACTGGTAATAATTCAGAAAAGCAACCAAGGAAGTCTTCTCGAGGTAGCAGGAAGGGGGGGCAGAACATGGATGCAGGAGTCATAGTGGGGGTGGAAGAGCCTAGTAATACGGGTCTTCAATCTAAGGATGGGACCAGTGAACTGCCATCGGGGGATAAAGGTTGTGATATCAGTAATGATCAGAACATAGAATTGGCTGAGGATGAAGATAACTTGGAAAGGACTACCATTAAAGAAACAGAAAATGTACCTACAGGTCAACATGATCCCTTGATCAGAAGGGAAGGTAAGCAGCCTAAGGATTATGAATGGCAGAAAGTTCAGAATTCCAAACTCTCTAATAAAGGTAAGGCAATCACTACCTCCTTTAGAAGCTCCAAAGAAGGAAATAACCCACGGTGGAACCATTCAGGGAGAATTACTAGCATAGATCTGATAAATAGAGGAGAAGGCAAGTTACTCTCTAGCAAAGGAGGTGCAGGGAGGGCAAGTAGTTCTTTTAGCAAACCTATTGTGGAAACCTTACCTACTAAAGGAGGAGGGAAGACCTCCTCTAGAAGTTAATGAAGATGCTCAGTTGGAACATTCGAGGTCTAAATAAGACCTCGAAACAAAACCATGTCATCCAACTCATTAGACAACATGGTTGCAAATTTGCTTGCTTATTAGAGACTAAACTGTCAATAGATAACCTTAATTTGATGATGAAAAACCGATTTCCAGGATGGCACTACTGTCATAATTTTGATGTTATTGAAGGGGGACGGATTTGTTTGATTTGGGATCCGAAGTTCTTTCACTGTCAAGATATGGGCAAAGGAGAACAATTTATCCACTGTAGTATCCACTGCTGCACCACATAAAGAAATTTCATACTATCTTATGTATATGGTCTCTACAGTGTAACTAGGAGGCGGGACTTATGGCAGCATTTAACTAATCTCAAGCCACCAAAGGCGTTGCCTTGGCTTATTATGGGAGATTTCAACTGCGTTTGTTCGGCTAATGAAAGAATAGGTTGTCAACCACCCTCGACATACCTCTTAAAAGATCTTCAGGATTTTCGCTTAACTCATGGTTTGGAAGATGCACCTGCAAAGGGGGACTTTTATACCTGGTATAAAAACTCGTTATGGGCCAAATTGGACAGAGTTTTACTAAATCCGACTTGGAGTGTTCTTGGCTATGACATCTCAGCACATTTCCTGGATATAATGGTAGACTCGGACCACTGCCCTATCATAATGGACCTGATAAACAAAGAAGTTTGTGGTAAGAAGCATTTTAAAATTTTAAATACGTGGCTCCAACACCCGCAATTTCAAGCCATCCTTTCTCGGTGCTGGGAGCAAGATGTCTATGGCATAGCCCAATTTGTCTTATGTCGGAAATTGAAATTACTGAAGAGTCCCCTTAAGCAGTTGAATGCTGAAAGTTATGGTCACATATCTCATAAAGCCAAAATGGCGTCAGAGGAGTTTCAGGCGGCTTATCAAGTCTCTCTACAAAACCCGAATAATATTGAGTTACAGCATGCAGTGACTACTAAAAGACAGAAGGCAGAATTTCTGATGGAAGCAGAAAGGAGATATTTCCAGCAAAAAGCTAAATGTCAGCACCTTGTAGATGCCGATAAAAGTACTAAGTACTTCCACTCAGTTGCAAGAAAGAGAAATAAACAAAATGAAATTTCTCATATCATTAAAACTGATGGGAGCAGGACCGAATCGATTGAAGAGGCTACAGAATGTATATTATCCCATTTTCAAGATCTTCTTGGTACCACCACTCCTGTGAGGGATATTGAAAATTCATTAATTTAGAGGGGCTCAATGGTAGATGCAGATACACAAAACTTGTTAATAGCTCCTGTCCGACTATAGGAAATAAAAAGGGCTATTTTTGACATTGGTGATGACAAGGCCCCTAGACCGGATGGGTATACTTCCGCCTTCTTGAAGAAAAACTGGAATATTGTGAGCTCCTACTTAGTTTCAGCCGTAAATGCATTCTTCCCAGAGGGCTAGATTTTGAAGCAGCTAAATCATTCAGTTCTTGCATTCATTCCCAAGAAACATTCGGATTTGCGGGTTTCTGACTTCTGATCCATAGCATCTTTGAATGTGGTGTATAAGGTGGTGTCTAAAATTCTTGTCGACAGAATGTCCCCAGTGCTGCAGAAAATTATTGATCCTGCCTAGGTAGCCTTCATACCTGGGCGAAGCATGCTAGACAACATCATTTTGGCACAAGAACTGGTTAGAGGTTACACACGAAAACGTATTTCTCTGCGGTGTATGTTAAAGGTTGACATTACTAAAGCTTATGATACAGTCTCCTGGGACTTCTTGGAAGCTATGATGATATCGTTGAATTTTCTTACTATCTTCATTCGGTGGGTTATGGTCTGTGTGAAGACAGCCTCATACTCAACATCCATAAATGGCTCCCTTCATGTAATGTTCCAAGGCAAACGTGGTCTCAGACAAGGAGACCCCATGTCTCCACTACTGTTCCTTCTATGCCTGGAATATCTATCTCAGCTACTGGCTGTAAGAACTGCTGATCCTCCATTTCACTTTCATCCGAAATGCAAATCTCTTCGTATCACACATTTTGCGTTTGCTTATGATTTGATGCTATTTTCTAGAGGTGATAAAGCCTCTGTTCAAATTCTGTTGAATGCTTTACGTGAATCAACTGCAGTGGTGGGTTTGAAGATCCATCCTTCTAAATCCAATGTGTTTTTAACGGGTGTTCATGATCAGGAAAAAGATGATATTTTGCAGATAATATCCTTCCCTCAAGGTGAATTTCCAGTGAGACATTTGGGTATTCCTCTTGCCCCTTTGAAAGTTTTTGTAGCTCAATTTTCGGTGCTATTAGATCCAGTGGAAAATTATATCAATGACTGGAATGGGAAGTCTCTCTCCTATGCTAGACGAATCGAACTAATAAACTCGGTCATATAAGGGGTATTGTCATTCTGGTTACAAGATTTTCCTATCCCTAGTACCATACTTGACAGAATCACATCCATCTGTAGACTATTCCTTTGGGAAGGCAAGCATTTCCGTGTAGCTTGGGATCATATCAGTATTCCTAAAGATGAGGGAGGCCTAGGCCTGAAAAATTGCAAATTATGGAACTCGGCATCGATATCAAAAATCTTATGGAATGTTCATGCAAAGGTGGATTGTTTATGGATTAGATGGATACAAAAGGAATACCTCAAAGGAGCAAATATCTGGGATTGGACACCGCACAATAGAGATTCGGCATTGATGAAGAAAATTGGGCAAATTCGGGACTTATTGGTTCTTAAATTAGGTGATCGCTCAAAAGTGGAGACTAAAATCCATTCGTTGTGTACAAATGGAGTCTTTTCGTCGCAAAAAGTGTATGAACTATTGCGGATTCATCAAACAAAACAGCTTTGGATGTCCTTTATCTGGAAGGGGTATATTCCTCCAAAATATTCATTCATAGCGTGGCTTGGACTACGGAATAGGCTACCTACGAAGGATCAGCTATCTTTCTTGGATATAGATAGATTCTGCAGTCTATGCAACAATCAACTGGAGACAACAAACCATCTCTACTTCCAATGTCAATTCACAAGAAACATTTGGAAAATCATACGAGAATGGTTAGGTATGCAAAAACTTATGTCCACCTTGACTAGTGCAGTAAAATGGATTAAGAGAAATTACAACAGAGCAAGATTACCTTGTAAAGCGGCCAGAATAGCCTTTATGTGTATTGTTTACTCCATCTGGAAAATCAGAAATGCTACTATCTTAGATTCAGTCCCTTTTACAATTGAGGATGTAGTTGCTAAAATGAAAGTGCTGGTTTATAAAATTCTCTATCGACTGTACCCGGCACATATGATAACTTTTTGAACTTCTGGGGTTTGAATCTTTATTCTTTGTTGGGTCTTCATCCAGTTAAACACTTGGGAGCTCTAGAACACTAGTTCTGGAGAAATGGTACTGTTAAGCCAATTGGAAAATGAGAAGAGGTTTCACTTGATTAAATGGGTCGATGGGGGGCTTGATGATAGGCTGAGTTTTATACGAGTAATAGCAGGCAATTACTTGTTTTTGGTCACACTCTGCGGGCAGATGTAAACACACAAGCCAGAACTTTGAGACTGATGTTAAAGAGGCATTGGGGGATGCAGGGGAATGGGACAGGGACATTACTGTTAATATGATAAGGTGGTTGGAACTAACAGATCATGAACAACTTCTTTGATTGAAGAGGCGGGTGAAGGCCTCTTCAAAGGGGTTACTTAATCTTTGAGGTTGCCAGCTACGGTGGTACATTGAACACCATGTTCAATGTTCATCGGATGGGCCTCATGACAGAAGAAAACAATTGGCGCCAATATTCTCCTTGCAGCGGTCCACGTGGAGAACAGCCCTCCTTGTTTCACTAACCATTTCTTGAGTTTTATTTTCTTTTTTGTGCAGGTTGACAAATGGCACTGGTACATGGAAGCCACGACAGTTAATGTTTGGAGGCACTGTTCATTATCTAATTTTCATCATTGGACTTACCATTCTTTCGGCTACAGGGCTTCTCTAATGGGCTGAATCGTTGGAGTCTGCATCTACTCATACCACCGGAGTTACTGTTCCCCCTTGCCGGAGTTACTGTTCACCTTACTGGAGTTCTTACCCGGAGTTACTGTTCACTTCCGCGGAGTCACTGTTTACCTTCGCTGGAGTTATTGTCCATCCAGTTCTGGACAGTGAACTGAAGCTGGATTATGGGGCCACCTTTATGGGCTAGCCTCATCCCATCTTAAATATGGATGCTGGTACATGGTACATGGGCCCATGACTGACCACTCTTACTAATGGAGTGGATTTCTTACCATGAATTGTATGATGTTCGATTATATTTTAATTTTAGCATATCAACAATTCGTTTTGGTTTGATTAGTTTATTATCCAACCATAGATCAGATTGATACTCCTAGTTAAAGGATTCGGTCATTTTGCCAAAATAACCACACGTGGTTCTTTTGCACTAATGACTGTGCTCTACCTTTTGAGGTGTTTACTTTTGTACGTAAGATGATAGATTTTCCTGTAGGATTTAAAACAGAAAATCCTAGATTTTTGTATGATTGGGATATGCCCCGTAGCCTTTGTACAAAACAATTTTTTTGATCAATACATTTTTACATTGTATCAAAAAAAAAAATCAGTCTGTCAATTCTTACTACGTCCAGACCTGGTAAGTTTTCCTGCGTTGAGTCAAATTAAGCCGCAGGTTTCATTCCTAGTGGTGCCTTTCTGTCAATTCCTTTAAATTTTAGCCTTACGACCATACTCTCTTCGGAACTCAAAGATTTTGATTTCTCATAAGATACTGGCAGAGTCCTAAAAGCAACGTCTGCCGATCCCTGGTCGGCGCATTGTTTATGGTTGAGGCTAGGACGGTATCTGATCGTCTTCAAGCCCTCAACTTTTGTTCTTAATTAATGAAAACATCATTGGCAAATGCTTTTGTAGTTGTTCGTCTTTCATAAATTCAAGAATTTCACCTCTGACTATGAAATATGAATGCCCCCGACTGTCCCTGTTAATCATTACTCCGATTCCGAAGGCCAACACAATAGGACCGAAATCCTATGGTATTATCCCATGTTAATGTATACAGAGCATAGGCTTGCTTTGAGCACTCTAATTTCTTTAAAGTAACAGCACTAAAGGCACGACCCGACCAGTTAAGGCCAGGAGCGCATTGCCAGTAGAAGGGATGAGCCGACCGGTGCACACCTCGGGGTGGACCGGCCGACCCAACCCAAGGTCCAACTACAAGTTTTTTAACTGCAACAACTTAAATATATGCTATTGGAGCTGGAATTACTGCAGCTGCTAGCACCAGACTTGCCCTCTAATGGATCCTAGTTAAGGGATTTAGTTTGTACTCATTCCAATTACCAGACTCATGGAGCCCGATAATTGAATAAAATGTTTAATAAATATTATATAAAATATATTTTCTTAGCTAATTCATAAAATTATTTTTAAAAAATATCTAATACTTAA
>JAOQML010017142.1:0-11915 GCA_027568935.1 Erythroxylum urbanii | reverse complement strand
GTTCTTATTATTTTAATGTATGTGATGCCATGTGGAGTTGTAGTGATTGCACGTAGCGCTCCCTTATCTTAGGATATGTGTTGGAATGACCTACGGGCGTTCCGGTGTGTACCCTAAGGTAATGGGGTGTTACATAATCTATTGGCATCTGTTAATACAGGAGCTACAAAATCAGTTTATGCTCATGAGCCTTTTGATGTTAGGCAAGTCTTGTAAGCTGAAGTTGTATGTAAAGATCAGCACATCACATTGTCTACAACTGGTGCCATTGATCTAGGTATTCTCTTCAACTACTTTTCTGGTTTAATTTGGTTTACTAATGCTGGTTTCATGACGACAATTTTTCTTAAAATTTTCATTTCAAGATTGTCATTTTGCAAGTGCATAAGTCTTTCATGTTTACTATACATACTAAATAGAACTCAAATCTGACCTAATTCTTTGCTTAGCTGCTGGTTTGGGTAGCTATGTAGAGGCACTTGTTCGAAAACATGACATTGAATTTAATGTAAATGTTCCTTGCACAATTTAAGCATTTCCCAAATTAGTTAATCCTGCATTAGGTTGATGTACTTGAGAGTTGTTCATTTTCAAACTATTCTAGTATTACATGTGTGCCTAATCGTGGTGTTCACTCACTCTCTCTAGTTTGTCTACATGCTAGATGGACTAAGGAATAGGTTCTACTTAGGAAAATTATTGATTCTGTTAATGTTTTTCTTAATTTCCATATATATGTTAGTTATAGTAGTTTTTGTTTGAGTTGAAATATTTATTAGCTATGTTTTCTAATCTAGATATCCCATGATTTCTATATTTGGTTTTAACTATATTTTTTCTTAGGTGCTTATTACCCAAATGAGTGGTGTTGACCATGTATTCGAATTTATTCATGTGCTTCATGTGGGGAAAATAAGGATGAAGCTTCGCAAAGTAAAGTCTACTATCACTGAGGAGTACTTCTCCACTTCAATGCGGGTATATTGGATTGAGAAAACTTTTTTAATGTTGGATTAACATTTTTAGCCACTATGTTTGACATTCTTATCTCATGTTTTAGTTGTGTGGAGTTAGAGCCAGTGGTAATGCTACAGCTCAGGCAATGTTCTGGCAAGCAGAGAAACGTGTTTCTTTACCTTAGCCTTTGAATTTGAGAGAGACAGAAATGTAGATATTATCCTCGCAAGGAGGTTTGCTTTTGACTGCAATGTAAGTGCTCCTCTCATAATTTTCTTCATACTTATCCATATTTTGATGAATTTGTTATGTATGCTTTTCTTCAACTATTTCTGATTATTCTCAGCTGATAAAAACTTCAATTGTTCTGATTTTTCTCCCTCAAAATGCGCTTAATTATGATTTTGCCTAATTGTAGAAAACTTTGTGTAACTTGTACCTTTTTTATGTATACAATATATTGTAGAATTACACGGAATAAAGCAACTAATCACAGTTTTGCAGGTTCTCCGTCCATCCAATGCATTTTTCCATGTCTGATAATATTTGTTGGATATGTGTATAACTAATATCTTTTTTTCCTTACCCTACGTTCGAATTTTATAACCATTGAAGACTTACTTTATGTTTGTAAATTCTTACAATACCATATCATACTAGCTGGGCCAGATGATAGGCTACCTTTAGAAAGTTAAGGAATCTCCATGCAAATCCACTCAGTAATTGTAATTATATAGAGTTCTTACTTGTAATATAGGTTTATGGGGCTAGGATTTGGCTTTTACAATATGAATTTTCCCAGATTTTTCAAATTTTTTTATCCAGAGTCAAGATATGTTTTTGTTTCCTTTTAAACACCTGATATTCAAGTATTTTGCTATTGTATATTTTCGGATTGATTTCAGCTATTCTTTGAATTTGTTAAACACAAATTAAGATTGTGAGTGAGGTTATTTATGATAACAAATATGTGATCGATTTCTATAAGAGATATTATATTTGATTAATGATTGCTTAGTTATTTTAAGTGAACCGTTTTGTTATTTCTTGTTTACTGAACCTGAGATTTGTATAAAACAACTGTATGTTGTGTATGAAAATAGTAGAATATGATTCTTACATATATTAAAGGGATTTAACGTTACATTGAAATAAAATGACTAACAACTTCCCGGATGAGACAAGAATCCATCCGTTCAGTTCAGGTCTTCGAAATTGGCAATACTTGACATCAAATGCTCTTCCTATCAAATGGTCTCAATCATGTCACTTTCCAGTTCATTTATTTAATTGAGATAATGTGAAAGCAATAAAGTCAATAAACTCATCCAAGAAGACACAAAAATTGCATACTAAAGGGAACAGTAAAGAGGAAAATCAATAATGGTAGGTCTAGAATCACTAGCTGATATGAGAAATTTGTTTGGATAATGATGCAACAAAAATTGTTGGTCGTACGCCACTAATTTAAAGACATTGTAGACTTCGACCTCGAAATGCGGAGGAGTTCGTGGCTAATGTTGTCTCACTGATTGTGTTGAATTGCAACCAGAGGTAGTCTCTGGTTTCTTTTTTCTTTTTTTTAGCTTTTATTACAATTTGTGTGTACAGTTTGATTTAGTTATTACGCCATTTTGGTTACTATTCCTTAAATAACTTAGAAAGAACAATTAGGATGCAGACACTTACGAATTCGATGAGGTGCTCACTATTTTCGCCTCGTAGAAAAGTGTATATGAAGTTGTTAAGAAGCCTGTTATGGAGGACTTGATTATTCTGTTTCATTTGTGCTTTAGTGAATGATTCAGTGTAATGTAGTGAAGGAGATAACTTGTAAATTATGTTGATTTTTTGTAGAGTGTTCTTGATAGTTACAATAGAACTATTATGGTTTATGGTCAAATTGGCATTCGTAACTTTTACTCTTAGACACCTTGGATATGATGATACTTCTGCTTATGGAATCATGGTCCGTGCAATGGAGGATATTTTGGCTGATATTTATCCAGAGACCGATTCTGTTTTAGTCTCGTATTTGCAGGTTGTTTGGCTCTAGTACTTAAAAGTTGATTAACTGTTGTATGTCGTCTTTTATTTTTGTTTTGGTATTGACTTAGCAACTATCCAAATGGAATTTTCTGAGTCTAAACCACAAACTTCTGCCACCATATTCTTTGGTTCCTTTCTTATGTCTTTTCTAATGTTAATGGTTTCATGAAATATTCTAGCTTTACTTGGAGACTATCCAAGACCTGTTTGATCCTACAAATGATAATTTTCCCATTGTGGAAGGCCCTAAAATTGGTGATGTTTCTCTACCTGGCGCAACTCTTATAGAAGTAAGGGATCATATGAGTTTTTAGGAGCTATGAAGGTTAAGAGAAACCTATAAAATTGCTACTAATACAAAGTTGAATACTGAGTCTTCTTGTAGTCATACTATTTTGATGGTTAGTACCTTTTCGCTGTCTCTCACTCTATTTAGTAACATGTCTTTTTTCCCTTTGGAGTTCTCCCTTATAATGACATACATTATTGCAGATTCACGTTAAGAGGTCAGTTTCGGGGCTAGAAGATATTATTTCAAATGGCATTAAGAACTCCTCACTTGGTGAAACCTTTTAGGTCATTTGTTCAGAGAAGCAAGTTGGTTCTCGTTGATCTTGCAAGTTCAGAACGCATTCACAACTCAGGTTGGTATTGGATGTATAACTTTATCAAGTTTATGTTGGTCTCTGTATAGCTTATGTTTGATATTTGTGACCTTTTATCATATTTCAAGTTCAGCAAGAACTTCATTAGTTGTAACTATAAGCCCTTCACCATGTTATAGAGGAGAGATTTGTAGTACTATATTGTTTGCACAAAGGGTGAGAGTTTAAATGATCTGCTGTATCTAGATCATTTATGGTACCCTCAATAATTCTAGTTCATTTAACATCCAAACTTTTATGCGTATAAATCTTCAGCTGCCTGAATTCATTTGCTAATTTTCCTTGTATCCCGTTACTTGATGATTTTTACAATATGCAATAAGATTACTATTTCTGCAGTTTCTTGTTGTCTATGTACAGTTTATAAGATTAACTTGCTTGTGGTTGTTTTGCAACATCATTTTTCTATAGGCTGTGAAGGTTGAGAATATGTTAAAAATAATGTAAAAATTTGATTATAAAAGTTTGTCTTGAAAGCTTGAAATACAAGTTCACAAGCTCATTGCTGAAAATAAAAGACAGCAGAAAGCTTTTGATGACAAAGTCAAAAGAATTAACCAAGAAGCGTAATGTCGAATTTCTGAGGTGGAAAGAAACTTCACAGAAGCCTTAGAGGTTAATCCACTACTTTCACATCCTACATTTTTTGTTAAAATTTTATTGATTACTTTTCTGTGGCCACCGATTCTTTTGACATCAAATAAGTTACAATTGTGCAAAATTTTATGAATGACATATCTGGGTTTACTGCTCATTTAACCTTTGGTAACGGCGTGAGGAAACAAAAGTGGAATGAGTGAACATTTCTTAGTTAAGAAACATTTTCACTGAAATCTAATTTTTGTGTTTTACATGAAAATGTATCCAATTTGAGATTTGTGTTGTTTCTGCAGAAGGAAAAAATAAATTGCCAGATGAAGTATATGGAGTCAGTCAAGAAACTTGAAGAGAAAATGATGTTGACTTAGCATGATGGCTTCACCAGTAAATGTAATGGAGAGGTAGTCTTTTTATAACTGATATTTTTTTTAGGTTTTCAAATTGTCAAGGTATCTTTGCTGGTTAGGCAAATCAATCTGGTCAATTTTGAGATGATAATGCATTGCTCCTATCAACTTTATCTAGGATACTTCTGTTGTATCTTGCCTTGGTATAAGTTTGTTTTTGACTCGAGACATATGGCAAATGTTAGGCATAACTTGACTCCTTTGCATGCATCTTTTATACACCATAAAAACAATCATGACGTGTTTCAAAGGTAAACATGTTTCCATTATGTGCTACCCTTATCATTGTATATCAGGTCTCCTTGTGTTTTACTTTGCAATTAGTTTAAACTTGATAACTATCGTTCCTCCACATGTTCCATCTCTTGTTATTTTTAGAAGTTGAGGGTTTCTATGAGTGTGGACATTGTTGAGTTAAAGAGGTTGCTTCAAAATGAACTTCAGTTAATAAAGCAAGCTAAAGAGGAGGCCAATAAGCTCAAGAGTTAATTAGAGCAATTTTTGCAGTCTGCAGTATATGTTATTTGGATTAGAATACTTTAGTATCGTTATATTGCTTCTGTGTGATTCCAAGCTTTTCTTCCTTCCCTCCTTACTTATATAAGATGATAAATGAGTTTGGAATTTGTTAAATATAAGGGGTCATTTCATGCACTAGGCAAGTGGTGATGCTGAGGTAATAAAGTTGCACAAGAAACTGGAGGATGATACCTATGAAAAGAAGAAAATGGAAGAAGAAATTATGATTTTGAAAAGTCAGTTATTGCATTTGAATTTTGAAGTTGATCAGGTAATTTTATTCAGATATATGCTCTTCTTACTTTAAGCCCGTACTTATTTGGTTTTAATACTAATTGAAATGATTTCAAATAACTGTTTACGTCAATATCAGTGGTTTTGAGAAATGAGATGCAGCAGATTTATATCTTCTTCAATCACAAATGTGTATTTTTGAAAATCTAGCCCTGTTAATGTCATTTTTATATTTGTAAACAAGAAGGTATGTTGGCAAAGTTGGATCTAGAAATGGCTTCACTTTCTTAGATTCCCTTGTGTCTCAATATAGGTAGTCCCAGTTTAGTAAATCCACTAATGGACACAAGCCATCAATGGCTTCTCTTTTTGAGCAAGGTAATCAAATTTTATGCATGGCGTTGTATGATAATTGAGATCTAACTCATGTGTTTCTCATATAAATTTTTCATAAAATTATTTGACAGTTAGACTATAAAAGGTTTTGCAATTGCTTAAGTCAAAAGATGCCAATGTCAAAATCCATGCAGTTAAAGTGGTGGGTAACTTAGCTGTTGAAGGTCAGTAGTGCATTTTTACCCTTTTCAGTTCTGCTTTCAAGTTACTATGCTAACCTAAAGTGTTGATCTAAATTGCATCTTTTACTTGGTACCTATTTTATAAGTTAAATTGCAGCCAATTAATAGGAAATATAGTTCTAAGCATATTATTTAATACGGTTTATGTTAATGGGCTTTCACCCCCCTTGTACTTGCTAAAAATTTAATAAATTTTAAAACCTATCTGATAGGACGAGATAGAAAGAGCAACCTTATTTTATTATACCATATCATATCGATTTCTTATCATTTCAAAAAGTAATGGAAGCTTTTATATTACATTTAATGGAGAAGCAGGCAAATGAGCTATAAACGAAGAAAGTCTACAAAATTTTACGAGATGGTTGGGATCTGAAACATTCATGAAGTTTAGAATATGATTCTTGGTACAAGTTACAGAAGTGTTCTTTTAATAGCTCTTTTTGTGCTCCTCAACTGTTTAAAATTGTTCTTTATTATGGCATTGTAGGTATGGCCTTACGAAGAGAATGACGAGTTTGGTTTTGTTTAAGGGCTCTTTAGTACAATGCGTGTTCTTTTTGCTTATGAGTCAGATGATACTGCTTTTGTCGGACCAGTACAGTCTTCTAAGGTATGCTCATATTTCATGTGAGGAGATCTCCATCACAAGGAATGAGATAATTTCATAATTATATCTGATACTAATTATTCTTTTATGTAAATGGTCAGAGTAAAAAGAAGTTAAAACTCTACACATCTAGGTTATGCTTCAATTTGAGTTCTTGTCTTTATTTTCTAGTCATAAGGAAATCTCTGAGACTCCAGGTATATATACACCTTGAGGGGGTGGTCCTTTATGTCCCTCTGTAGACCCATGTTTTTGATCCCGAGAAAGAATAAAAACTTGTATGATTAACACATTATGTGACAGGTTTATGAGAATTCAAACAAGTACCATTCTCCTGCTGTCGTACAACCCACTTTGAGTTCAATTGCTTCCCTTCTTAGCTCTGTCACAACTTCTCTTAAGAGAGCCATAGAGGAGAAATCCTTACTACTAAACAAGGTAGTATAACATTAATATGATTATGTATGCCTTTTTATTTCATTATTATTAAGTATTTATTATTAGTATCATTAGTATTATTATTTATTTGTTTTTATGCATTTGTGTATTTAATTTTATTTATTTATTTATTTACTCTTTTAACCTGCATTACTTATTTTTATTTTTTGTGTTATTACTATACTACTTTTTTCTTCATGTCATAATCGCATATGGGTCTACCGGAAACAGCCTCTCTACTCTATAGGGGTAAGACTGCGTACTATTAAACCTCTCTAGATCTCGCTTTGTTGCGGAATTTCGGACTAGGTGATGATGATGATGATGATTAATCGAAAATGAATTTTTTTAATATCTGGTTTTCCATATTCGAGATATAAATGAGCTATCCAGGCAAGAAGTGGATTAAATTATAAATATGTATGTTTATCATGTTTTACCATATGATAACATACAGAAAAGGTATACCATTTTAGTTCCTCTCTTTACCAACTTTTTGATAATATGGTGTGGTCTCTAAAATGTTATAGGAGCTAGAACAATAATTTGAATTGTGGATAATAAAAACCAAGAATGATTTAGTGCTTTCCAAACTTTTACTTTGAAATTTGATTCTTTTCCCTATTTACATTTGAGTAATAACAATTTTTTATAACTAAAATCATAAATTACTTTAAAGGTGTATGGTGCTACCAAATCTAAATATATAATTAAATATTGATTCAAATTAAATGTTTTAAGATTGTTTAGGACTGAATTGTGATTAAGTTAAAGGTTTGGAGATAAAAATATGCATCTAAAGCTTAAAGTCAACAAAAAAAATGAAAAAAAGAGTCTATACTTGTACACATTGTAGGCACACGGAACAAAATGTTAAACTTTCCATATAGAAAAAGGAGAAAGCACAAATATGTACTAAATATATTTGTGCTTCCAATTTTAACAATCTTCAACTTAGTGATGCATCCTCTTGTTTAAATCTAAAGTATTTGACACTCACCAATTTTACTACCGTGTTTATATGATAATTAATCATATAAAGGAATACTTCATACTTGCCTAGGAGAACACGTTTTGTTTTAGATCCACAAGTCAACTCTACTGTACTTATTTGTGATCATAAGTCTTTAATTTGCTCATACTATCTCCTTTAATACATATACAAGAGACAGATAGGCTTGAAGAAATGCAAACAAAGGAAATGAACGAAACAAAGACAATGTGCCAAATTATGTCTCAGTTTCCAATCTTGTGTTTAATACAAGGATAAATAAAGTCACACAGCTTTATCTTATTCATCATTTGGATAAGAATCCTGGTGAACTCCTTACTACAAGAAATTTGTTAGAAAAAAAATAGCTTAAACAAAGTTAAGATTAACTTAATTCATATTCTTTAAATCGACTAATACTAGGTATCATTGTTTCAATCCAAACCTACTCAGGCCTTTGGCTCATGTAGATGAGGAGACGTGCCAAGCTAATTGTAACTTTTCAATAATTTCATTTGACCAAACTAGTAAATACTATACCTATAATGGATTGTTTGTTCGTCAATAATTGCACAAGGTTTCTGTTTAAGTAGGCAAAATCTCCACTTAGTAGAGACAAGAACAAATATTATAAGCATAAACTAATAAACAAAAAAATCATAAACATTAAACGTACAGTATATACAATCAAAGGTTCAATTACAAAAAAAAGTCCAAAACTCGTAACACAAATAGAGGATTAAACACATAGTAATAAAAAATATATGAAACAGGCAAAACTCATAATAGAAAACCCAAAATCCAATTTACGTCAACTCCATTTTTCACCAAATCTGAAACGAGTAAAGTGAATAATGAATTACCTATTTATTGATCTCGACACCAACCCGCTTAGCGACGTTCCAAACGCGACCAGTGCAGCTATGGTAGAACTTGTGAGGCATGCTCTTGTGAACAGCGCCATTAACCTTGATGTCGACGTAGTCACCGATCTTGTAGGTCTTGAGATATGTAGTCAAACGGATATATCCCTTCCTCCTAAAGGGTCTAATGAGCAGATCTCTAGTTCTCTCACGAAATCTGCATGATAGACTTCTTATGCGCTAAATCAAGCCTACTCCCCTAAAAATTGCATCTATGAAACATGCAACTTCACAATCATCACTAAATACTTCATTGATCAAATTCCAAGAATTGACAATATTCCATTCCACAACTTAAGAATTACCGATTAACAAGATAATCCCCAAAGTTTATTATATCTCTGATGGTTGTAATCTTAGTGCACTTTCAAACTCCTTTTGCTACTATTTCCCTATCTTTTTTTACTATTTGTTGATCCTTAGTGCTCGGATGACAATAATCCTAACGCATATACAAACTATTCTTGTTGTTGTTTTGTTGTCTCCTGTATTCTGCCTTGTATTGTTGATCTCATATTCTCGTTCTATTTACTCAGTTAGTAATTTCTTGTTGATTCATATACCTACTGGTTATTTTCTACTTTGGTCAGAAATTTTTAAAAAAATTTCGTTGATTTACTTTAATTCATATCAAATTTTACAGTTGCTATATTCTTTACTAAAATATTATAACAAATTATACTTCACTTATTTGGATTGTCAGTTTTTCCTTTCTATTTTTATTAATCCAATTTAAACATTCACCTATTATATCTTTTCATCTTTCCCCTTAAAAATTTCTTTCTTGCATCATATATTTCCAATTTTTCCCTCCAAATTCTAACTTTAACAATATTTACTTACACATCTTAACCATTTATAGCAAAACCTATATGTACATACTCTTTAATTCTCAAAAACAACTAGGCATTATACGTTTCTAAATTTCCACTGCGCATTTGCTCAGTGACCACCTATTAGTACTCAACAACGGGGCTAATAGATTTCATAACTTAGAACGCTATCGTTTTTTCTCTAATGTGTTAGCTCTTTAGGTGTTGAAAATGCTTTCGTTTTTATGGTGATATTTTCTCTACTAGGAGAGTGTTATGGCTCTCCAAACTTTTGCTCTTCTCTTTCATTATTATCATTAATCAATTTTAATTTTTTTAAAATACAACTTGAGCTCTAATATCTTAAAACATTCAAATTAAACTCTAACTTTTTAAAAATATTCAAAACAAGCCCCAAATAAAAAATTAATAATGTTAACTCACTGTCAATTGAATACCACATTAATACTAATGTGACATTATTTTTATATTTTTTAGATAAAAAGGTAGATCTTAATTAATTTTTCAAATTAACAAAAAATGGACCTCAATGTGATTGTGAAAATGGAAACCTTCTTTTTATAAATTTATGATTATGAGTCTCACTTATCATGTGACATTAAGGATCTACTTTTATAGATTTCTAATAATGAGTCTGACTTGTCACGTCTACTTTTATAGATTTCTAATAATGAGTCTCACTTGTCACGTAGTAGTGGAACCTATTTTTTAGTTTAAAAAATAAAAATAATATCATGTCAATATTGTTGTTGCATTTAATTAATAGGGAGTTAAGTTTGTTAAATTTTCTATCTATTTAGAGTTTTTTTGAACGTTTTGAAAATGTTGAGGTTCAATTTTAATGCTTTAAAATGTTATGATTTGTTTTGTAATTATTATAAACACTGAGAATCAAAATAAACTTTTAACCTTTATATTAATAATTAAGTAAGTTTTTGCTTTTATTTGGAAAAACAAAAACTAAAAATGGAAAACAAAAATTAGAAAGTACAACAAAAAGTAAAAGTGAAACAAAACGGCTAAAATTTAAAAACAAATGTGACCTTTTTATTGAATATGATTTAATATATTAAAATTAACAGTAAGATCTTTCTTTTTTAATTTTTTATAGAATGTTATCTATACCTTTTTTTTCTTGATATTCTTTCTCTTTATTTCTTTGATTCTCTTTTCCTTTTTCTCTCTATTTCTACATAAAGATGGCAATGAGTTAAGTCAGATTAGGTTCGCTAGGCCCAAGCTCGACTAAACAAATTTTGCTTAGGATTGGGCTTAATTTGAGGTCCAATTGACCCCAAGTCCTAGCCCAATCAAGCTCTAGCAGCCTAAAGTTGGACCCGACCTAACTCGGTCTAAAAAATTTTTATTTTATTAAAATAGAAAAAACGTCATTTTGCCTATATATGTCGAGCTTCAGGTTGAGCCAGGCCTGAGTAGCCTGAGCCTGAGCTTAGCTTAAAAGCTGATTTTTTTAAGAAAAATTCCCGAGGCTCGATCAACCTGGACCTGACCTATTAATTTCGGGTCAAATCGAGCCCAAGCCAAACTTCCAAGCCTATCTCTACATCTTCTTTTTCTTGTTCCCACTCTTTTTCTCTCTTTCCTACTCTCTCTATCATCTGTATACTTAGCTTTATACCAACAATTGAAAACAGAGATGCATTTATCAACGATTGAGATGCATTTATCTGGAAGTGGAGGAACGCGAGCATCTTCGACCCTGATTTTACTTGGCCCTTTGACGGCGTGCGCATAGTCCTGAATTATTGCATTTGGACTTGCCTAGCTCATTCGCTAGTTAACCGGGTTTTCCCAAATCCAAGTCTACCCCGAGGTACCTTGGTAGGGTGGGCGAAACCCCGTGAGGGATGGGTCAAGCTGAACACGGATGGCACGGCCAGCACTGGGTCCCGCTGGATCGCAGCTGGGGGACTTTTGAGGAATAGTGTCGGTATTTGGTGTGGCGGCTTTCTCCTTAATATTAGTAGGGGTACACCCCTAGAGGCCGAACTCTGGGGAGTCCACGCCGGGCTCAATTTGGCATGGGACAGTGGCTATCGACAAGTGATTGTCGAAGTGGACTCGCTGGAGGTAATCAACATCCTCTCCCC
>JAOQML010017126.1:0-26428 GCA_027568935.1 Erythroxylum urbanii | reverse complement strand
TTAATTTAATTTTCTAGATTAATTGCATTAAACAATTTTATTTCTTAAACAAAGTCTTTTCTAAATTAAGTGGTGCTTGGGCATCAATCCCTATGGGATCAATATCTGCTCTTTCTAACTACAAGTCATGACCCGTTCACTTGCAATTTTTAAGCGTAAAACAAGTAGATAGGTTTTACAATCCATAAACAAGTTTTTGGCACAGTTGTTGGGATTGATTGTTTAGCATCTTGTTTAATTTAGATTACTTTGATTTAAGAGTTTTGATACGTTACCTTGTGGACTTGCAGGTACGTGAACACAAGGAGCACACCGAGGATGAAAGAAGTTATTGAAGACAAAGTCCCTAACATTAAGAAGCACAAAAGAGAAATAAGAAGGGCAAAGCATTTAAATTTCTCATATCAAGATATGACTGAAGAAGGAGAGCAAAGAGAACCAGAAAGAACACTTATGGATTTCATGAGGCCAGGGTTTAGTTCAAACAAATAACTTTAAGATAAAGCCAGCACTACTCAACATTCTTCAAAATAGTGTGCAGTTCTATAATTTATCCAATGAGGATCTGAATACCCACTCGCAAATTTTTTGGAGATCTATGACACATTTAGATTTAACGGAATGTCTGATGATGCAGTGAAATTGTAATTATTTTCATTCACGTTGAAGGATCGAGCTAAAGCATGGTACAATTCTTTGAATCTAAGCCAGATTACAACTTGGGAGTAGCTTGCCAAAGCATTCCTTGCAAAATACTTTCCTTTAACAAAGACGACGAGGATTATAAAGGAAATAACAATTTTCCAGCAGAGCGACGGAGAATCTCTCTGCGAAGCTTGGAAGCGATTTAAAGAACTTCAAAGGAGTTGCCCTTATCATAACCTCCCGAAGGAATTCCTACTTCAAACATTTTATAATTAAGTGAATTTGAGCACAAGGGGCATATATGATACAGCAGCCGAAGGTTCATTAATGAGGAAGACGATGGAAGCAGCCTGTGATTTGTTAGAGGAGTTGGCGAGTAATAGCTACATGTGGTCGAGTGAGAGGAGTAGAGAAAGAAAAAAGGAACAAAAAGGTATGATACCTATTAACTCAGTTACTACCTTGCAGGCTCAAATTATAGCCTTGACGAAGCAGTTAAACAACATGCAAAGGGCGTCCACCTTAGCGGCTAAGGTACTGCAAGCACATTGTGAGCTGTGTAGGGAGAATAACCACATTTCAGTAGACTGTTACTTATTGGGAGTTAGTGGGACTGAACAGATAAGTTATCTAGGCTAGCCAAAGCGAGGTAATAACCCATACTCGAATACATATAATTCGGGATGGAAAAACCACCCGAATTTTTCTTGGAGTAATAATAATGCAAGTGGCCAGCAAAGATCACAAGGACTGCCAGGATTTCAGCAAGATCAAATTGGATCATTGGAAAGTAAAATAGACAAATTTATGGAAACGTTTGATTCCAAACTGGCAGTTCAAGAGGAGAATCATAAAAGGATGCACGTAAGCCAAGAGAAGAATCACAAGAGGATGGAGGAAATTTTTTATCAAATCGTGAAGAACCATGCCTTATCGATTCATAACTTGGAGGTGCAACTAGGTCAACTTACTGATGCTTTATTTTCTCGAAGTATAGGTATCTTATCAAGTAATACTGCAGTCATCAACTTTCCTTTTTTTATAAACAGAGTCGAGTTTGAGAACTTAATAGATAATTAATGAATAGTAAAAATCAGTTTTTTGAACTATACATGCCTAAGTATGCAAAATTTTTTAAGGATATACTCACGCACAAGCTTACTTAGGAAGACAATCAGATAGTTACTTTGACGGAGAACTGCAGTTCTATTATTTCAAGTCAGATGCCTTCAAAATTGCAGGATCCAGGGAGCTTTACTATTCTATGTTTTGTCGGAGAGTTTGAATTTTTCAAATGCTTATGCAATTTAGGTGTAAGTATTAACTTGATGCCTCTGTCTATTTTCAGGAAACTGGGATTAGGAGAGGTCAAACCAACTTTGATGTTGATTCAACTTGCAGATCAATCAATTAAAAAACCATTTAGAGTTATGGAAGATGTATTAGTAAAAGTGGATAAGTTTATAATTCCCGTTGATTTTGTTGTGTTAGATTTTGAAGCTGATAAGAATTGTCCATTGATTCTTGGTAGGCCCTTTATGAATACTGGTAAGGTACTAGTTGATGTGCATGAAGGGAAACTAGTATTAAGATTTGGTGATGAATAGGTTGAGTTTAACATGACAAAATCTTTGAAGAAACCAATTGATGGAAATGTATGTATGAAAATTAAAGTGGTAGACGAATGTGTAAAGGATATTAAGGAAGTCCATGAATTTAATGAAAAACTCACAGATGAAAGTGAAAAGGAGGAGGATGCATATGAGGAAGTGGAGCTTCAAAGATTAGACAGGGTTGGTGCACCTACACCACCCTCTATAGTTAATCCTCCAATTCTAGAGCTTAAACCTTTACCTGCTCATTTGCGATATGCTTTTTTAGGGAAGAACCACACCTTACCCATCATTATCTCGAATGAATTAAACTGTGAACAATAAGAGAAAGTGGTGGAGACTATTAGGAAAAGGATGAAAGCTGTAGGGCGGCAAATTTTTGATATTCGGGGGATTAGCCCTAATGTGGTAATGCATAGGATCAACTTAGAAGAAGGTTGTAGAACTGTAAGAGAAAGACAGCGAAGATTAAATCCAAATATGCAAGAAGTTGTAAAGAAGGAAGTGGTGAAACTTCTAAATGCAGGAATAATTTACTCCATTTCAGATAGTGAGTGTTAGTCCAGTACAGTGTGTGCCAAAGAAGGGTGGCATGATAGTTATAGAAAAGGAAGAAGGGGAAAAGATCTCCACTAGGACTGTCACAGGATGGTGAGTGTGCATTGACTATAGGAAGTTAAATTTGGCCACCAAGAAGGATCACTTTCCTTTACCTTTTATGGATCAAATGATTGAAAGAATGGCTGGTCATTCTTTTTATTGCTTTCTGGATGGATATTTAGGGTACAATTAAATATTTATATATATCCAAAAGATCAGGAAAAGACCACTTTTACATGTCCATACAGAACATTTGCATACCAAAGGATGCCTTTCGGTTTATGTAATACACCTACTACATTTCAAAGGTGTATGATATGAACAAAAACTTTATGGAAGTATTTATAGATGACTTCTCTATTTTTGGAGAGTCTTTTGATAACTATCTGCTGAACTTGGATAAAGTGCTCCAAAGATGTGAGGAGTCATATTTAGTTCTAAATTGGGAAAAACTTAATTTCATGGTCTAAGAGGGAATTGTGTTAGGCCACAAGATTTCATATAAAGGGATTGAAGTGGATCGAGCTAAGACAGAAGTAATTGAAAACTACCGCCTCCCTCCAACATCAAGGGTGTCCGAGCTTTTCTTGGTCATGCAGGATTTTACAGACGATTCATTAAAGACTTTCCCTTATTACAAAAACTTTGACTCATCTATTGGTAAAAGATGTGCCTTTATTTTTGATGACAACTGTTTGACTTTGTTTAACAGGTTGAAGAAGGCACTGATAACGGCACCAATTCTGACATGGTCAGATTGGTCACTCCCATTTGAGATTATGTGTGATGCAAACGGCCATGCTGTTGGGTGTGTGCTAGGTCAACAGAAGGAAAAGAGGTTACATGATATCTATTACGCAAGCAAGATGTTGACAGAAGCCCAATTGAATTACACAACTACTGAAAAAGAATTTCTTGCAGTGGTATTTGCTTGTGAAAAATTTTGTTCTTATTTGTTAGGTTCATAAGTTATTGTGTTTACAGACCATGCAACATTACCTTTTCACCAAGAAGGATGCCAAGACTAAGCTTATTCGATGGGTACTCCTACTTCAAGAATTCAAGATTGAAATCAAAGATAAAAAGGGAGCAGAAAATGTCGTAGCAGATCATTTATTCAGACTCGAAGTTGGACATCGTGACGAGGAAGAGGATATCAAAGAAAGCTTCCCTGATGAGACATTGACGATGGTAGATAACCCTTTCCTTCCTAGGTTTATAGATATTGCAAACTACCTCTCAGGTGGTATCCTTTCATCCGATTTATCGTATCAACAAAGGAAGCGATTTTTATTTTAGTGCGGTCATTATATTTGGGATGAACCTGTACTTTATAAGATCTGTGCTGATAGCTTAATTTGCAAGTGTATTTCTGATGATGAAATGCTTGGGATCTTAACTCAATGTCTGCAGGACATTATGGAGCTAATAAGACTACCGTAAGAATTTTAGAGTGTGGATTTTATTGGCCAACTCTATTTAAAAATGCTCAAGATTTTGTGCTCAAATGCAATAGATGTCAAAGAGTTGGCAACATATCAAAACGCGATGAAATGCCACTTTCGAATATAATAGAGGTGGATATATTTGGTGTATGGGGTCTGGACTTCTTGGGACTATTCCCACCCTCTAAAGGCAATACCTGTATCGTGGTTGGAGTTGATTATGTTTCTAGATCGATTGAAGCGATCGCTACTCCAACCAACGATAGCAAGGTGGTTCAGAAGTTCATTAAGAAGATTTTTACTAGATTCGGTGTGCCTAGAGCAATCATGAGTGATGGAGGAAGTCACTTTAACAACAAATCATTTGAGAACCTTATGAGAAGATACAATGTTCATCATAGAGTGGCTACCTCATACCATCCTCAAACCATTGGTCAAGTGGAAGTGGTGAACAGAGAGCTTAAAAGGATTTTGGAAAAGACAATGAACATTTCAAGAAAAGACTGGTCAACAAAATTAGACGATGCCCTGTGGGCATATAGAACAGCTTTTAAGACCCCGGTAGGTATAACACCATATCGACTTGTATATGGTAAGGCATGTCACTTACCATTAAGTTGGAGCATCGAGCTTATTGGGCGATCAGAAAATTGAACATGGATTGGAAGTTAGCAGGAGAAAAGCGATTGTTACACCTCGACAAGTTGGATAAATTAAGATATGAGGCCTTTGAAAATGCCAAGTTATTCAAAGAACGGACTAAAAAATGGCATGATGGCCACATCAAAAAGAAGGAATTCAAAAGGGAGACTTAGTGCTTTTGTTTAATTCAAGGCTTCGGCTATTTCCGAGAAAACTCAAGTCAAGATGGAGTGGACCTTTTAAAGTTCTTCAAACATTTCCCCATGGAGCTTTGGAGCTAGAAAATAACAAGAGAGAATAATTCAAAGTCAATGGGCATCGCTGTAAGTCCTATTATGGAGGGACATTTCCACAAGAAAGGGAGGTTATCTCTTTCTTATCTTACGTTTGCTTATGAATTTATGAGCAAAGGTCAAGCTAATGACTCTAACTTAGCATGCTTAGTTCCTTTTAGTGGTTTTACCTAGTTAGTTCTTCGATTTATTTTAATGTGCTACTATTTAGTTGTGTTTAATTGACGTTTAATTTGGTGTGCTTGAATTTTGATTTGTTTTTTTTGTCATCTTGATGTTTTTTGTAGGTGTTGGAATCATGGAGAATGAAACTACACTCGGAAGAAGGTTTGGAATTTTGAGGATCACTAATTCCCACGATTCTCACATTCGTGGAAATTGGGGTAATTCCCACAGACGTGGGAATCCTCTCCAGCAAGTTTCTGGAGCGGAAACCCACGTTTGTGGGAATTGAGGTGATTCCCACGGACTTGGGAATCCTCTCTAGAAATTTTCTGGAGAAGAATCCCACACGCATGGGAATCATGCAGATTTCTACGGACGTGGGAATCCCATCCGAAGGTGGATTTAAAATTTTCCCCCTTCTTCCTCTTATTATCCTTTCAAAATTTTACACTCTCTTTCTCACTAACACACCACTTTCTCTCTGTTTTCTCTTAAAAACTCTTCATTTTTTATCTAGATTCTTGGTATTTTTCTCATCCCTATCTATTCATCTTACATTTCTTCACTTTTTCCATTCATCAATCATTCAAAAACATCAAGGTTTAGGTGGGATTTGATTTTCTCTCTCTAACATACGAATTTCTCTCTCTCTCTCTCTCGTTTGTGTAGATTTTATTCTAACAATGGCTCCACCAAGGACAATAAGGGTTAAACAACCATTTGATGAGCTCTGCCTTCAAGTTTCCAATGAAAGAAAACCCAATTTAGCAGCTACCTAACGGGCCCCATTTCTGATTTATTCAGAAGAAAAAGGTGCACGTTTTTGTGATTTTAGAAATAGAGCACTTGTTACTCCTAGGTATTTTAATTTTAAAGTTTTAGAGAATATAGGAGTGAGACGCTAACTTGAACAATTAGCTGCGAATATAGGGTGGAATAGATTTGTTCGGTGTGATGTGCCCATTTCTGCCACTCTATCTATAGAATTCTTTACAACAGTTAGATAAAATTCTAAGATAGATTTGTTTTGCTTTAGGCTCGGTGGCAATGTCTTTAAACTCGATTATTTTGTCATGCATGAACTATTTAACTTGTCAAATACAAAAGTTTTAGATGACCCTCCTGATTTTGACGTGGATTCTTTTTGGACTACTCTCATGGGTGAAGCCCATTTTGATTCACGTAATGCACCAAACTCTTTGATCAGCAGTGTTGAACATTTGTTGTTACATAAATTTATGTGTTTGACTGTGTTCAACAAAATGGAAGTCAACAAATGTTTGGCTAAAGAACTTTTCCTTTTATGGTGTATGGACAGAAAGCTTAAAATCAACACGCTTTATGGGATTTTTCGATCATTAGTGAGTGTGATTACTAAACAGAATACATCTTTTGAGATGGCCTATATTGCTTCTGCTTTAGGTACATTCTATAATGTTAATATGGAGAATCTTCATATTACTCCTTATGACATGTTTGATATAGTTTATTTGAGACATGTTTAGATTGTGGAAGTCCAATTCATAGAACTTCGCAATCCTCAGATGCACACTATAGTGAGGATCAGGAGAGATGCCAGGGCAGATATAGACTAACCCTCCATATCCAGAGCAGCTACAGAACTAGAGGAGGAAGCGGTAGCAGAGGAAGCAGGGGAACCAGCGGCGGCTAATCGTTATCAGTCGATTCTTGACCAAATAGCTACAAATCATTAACAAATAACCTCTAAGCCCAATGAATTTCTCACCCAAATGCGACAGGTTCACAAGGAGCAACACAGCTTTAAGAAAAGGTTCCTCAACTTCTATCGGAGGAATAACTTTGAAGCCCCTTCACCAACACCTTCGCCACCACCATTGGAATAAGCTTTTCTTTTCCCTTAACCTTTTATATTTTTGTTTGTTATTTCGTGTGTGTGAATGCATTTTCCTTCATGTGTATTTGATTTCATATTAATTGTTAGCATGCTATATCTTTTGTTTTGTTTCAATTTCCGTAATTGTGTTTTGACTTCAGTATCTTCTGTTTGTTCTCATACCAGTCGTTGTTTTAATTTCTATTGTTTGGTTTATTTTCATTTTCTTTTGCACAGTTTAATGTCATTTTCCTTTATTTGGTTTTTTTGCTTTGTCACATTGAGGACAATGTGAAATTTTAAGTGTAGGGAGGTGACATTGACTTGCTCAATTGCATTGTTTGCATTTTGTTAAATAGGATGCATATTTTGGCATATTGTATGTGTTTTGTTAGCAATGGAACCACATTTAAACCACTCTAATAAATACTGCTATGAAAATTCTGTCATGTAGTTGGAATTAGATTGAATGCATGCTTGAACTCAAATTAGGCTCTTTAAGTAGAAAGTGAACCATATAGAGTGATGAAACACAGTTGGTTGCATAAGCTTAGTCACAAATTGTCATATGAACAATGAGGTAGTGTAGAGATGCATAATGAGTTTTCAATTAAGCCAAAGTGAGGATTGAGCCATATGACTTCATTTATAGTCATTTCATTTCTTTGTCAAGTGTTACTTCCTTAGGTTACTACCTTCAGAACTTGCTTTGAATCAGTTTGAGTCTATTAGATGCATGCTTAATAGAGATGATCTAGGCCCTTTTTGTGTTAACCCTTGGCTTAAACGACCTACCCATGATTATCCCTTGCTACCCCCATTGAGCCTTAACCTTTTGTTTCTTAAAAACACCTGAAATGTTAAAAGCCTTAAACCCTATTATCCAATCCTTTCACAAGCTTAGTAGAGTATTAAGTAAAACATTAGTTGGGATTGAGCGAAATTTTTACCGAGACAAGTTAAGTATATTTCTACCGGTGGACTACATTGTATAGAGTGCTAGTTTTGATTCATAGTTCTTCCATGTATGAAAAAAAAGAAAAATATGAAAAAATAAAAAATAAAAGAAAAGAAAAAGGAAGAACAAGTGAGTAGCATTAATAAGTGCAGAATATTAGTTATATTGTTATATCTAGGAGTATGTTTTGATTATCCCAATTTTATCCGCTTCTTACTTTATTAATGTTTGTGCTTAACCCTCTTTCCATTCTTTTGATCCACCTTAACCCTTACCACATTACAACCCTAAATAAGTCCTTTTGATCTATTTATGGATGCAAACATTGTAGAGGAGAATTGGTGTATTAGCAAGCCTATAGTAGTGTAGTTTCTTATAGGAAGTTTGAGCGAAACACTAACTACTAACCACTTAAGAGAAATGAGTGAAAACCATAAGGAACATTCATTTTGCATCTTTATTATCTTTGAGTGATGGTGTCAATTGTTGAGTTTGCTTATGTACATCAATGAGAAAATAGTCATGATATGTGTATTAACTTGATATTTGAATTAACCTGAATTTGAGGGATTGTATGATTTGATCTTTGTAAAGATGAAATGATAGAATTGAGTGGTTGTATTTATTTTACTCGAGGACAAGCAATGATTCAAGTGTGGGGATGTTGATAGGTGTGCATTAGTCTATGTTTTTCTATGTAATTGGCATGTGTTTTCTTGTATACTTGTTGATTTTTGTTATAGTTTAGGATTCATTTTGTATAGTTTTGCTTAGTTTGATTTCCGTTGTTGTTCTTTTGTGTTTGATGTTAATTTTAGGGTAAGAATTGACTATTTTTTGTGTAGGAAGGAAGATGGAGCAACTTGGAGATTGAGCTAGAAATTAAGAGGAAAAGAAGAGAGGACTGCATCTATGACCAATTCCCATGATCGTGGGAATCATGGCAATCCCCATGATCGTGGGAATCATAATTAAGATAATATGTGGGGCTTCATTAAACTTAGAGTTTTTGGACTATTTAAGCATCATTAAGCCTCCATCTTGGAGAGGACGAAACCCTTCTGTAGAAAGACCATCTTTGGAGTTAATAACATATGTTTGGAGCCTTAGGGAAAGGATTGAAATCAAGGATCATCATCAAGATTGGGCAAAATAGCACATCAACACCAAAATTTCCAGATTTTGGCAAAGAAGAGGAGTCTTGTTATTCAATTTTCTGTCAATTTTATTTCTTCTATCCTTTAAAAAATGGTTATTTGAATGTTGATGATGTTATGGAGACCATGTTAGGCTGATTCAGTTTTAGGGATTGCTTTTGAACTGTTTTGTCAAAACTCCTATTTTGTTGAATTAAATGAATTGTCTTTGATAATTATTGATTTAAATGATTATCTTGTAACAAATTGAGAGAGTGAGTAAGATAAATTTGTGTACAATTGTACAATGAGAGTTGGCGACCTATAGACTTACAATTATCACATTAATTGAGTAGTTAGAAGAGAGATTTTGGTTAGTTAATTGATCACACCATAAGATAGTTTAATAACTAGTTAAATAGGTTGAGTCATTAGGAAGGTTGAGAGATCGTCCAATTAATTCCCTTAAATTCGATTAAGGAAAATTAATTACACCTTAAGAGAGGGTAGTTATTACATTCGAAAATCTAGGGTGAGACACAATTCAACCAATAAAATAAGAGGGAGACAAAATAGGGACAAAAGTAATCTCTAGCTTTTAAATTATTGAATTCCAATTTTTCTGGAGTTGGTATTGTCTATAGTTTTGAGTTATTCTTTTAATTTTAGTTTAATTTTCCATATTATTTACTTTTAACAATTTCATTTGTTAAACAAATTTTTATCTAAATTAAGTGGTGTTTGGGCATCAATCCCTATAGGATCGATATCTGCTCTTTTAAACTGCAAGTCACGATCCGTTTACTTGCAATTTTTGAACATAAAACAAGTAGATAGTTTTTACCATCAACACACTTTCTACTGGTAGACCCAACCTATCCTTAAACTTACAAACAAGGCCTCAAGATATCTTCTAAGTTGTAGGAAATAAAAGATGGAATGGCACAGAGTTACTTGGAGCAAGGTACTAACCCCAAGGGTTTCTTTCATACTATGGGTAGTAATTCTAGATAGGTTGAATAGTACTCATAGAATTCACCATCTTCAAATAGACAGAACATGTCGATTGTGCAAGATCCATATGGAAATAAGAGTTTAACTTTTGTTCACATGCCCTTATAGCAGTTATGTATAGGAATCTATATCCAACAAATGCCTATGGCTAAATATAGGGAACACTATCACAAAGGTGATCCAAAAATTCACAAACCATATAATTACTCTAGACTTAGATAGATAGATCCAAATTTTATCCCTAGGACTATGTTTATATAGACTATGGAAACAAAGAAACCTCAGACGGTTTGGTGGAATTAACTCACCCAAATAGGTCCTTACATCTAAGATCCTCTATGAAATCAGAGAACTCATTCTACTTCGTAACCTTAATCAGACATGTAACACAACCATCCTAGATTCACTAAATGTTTAACTAGAAGCTATGCTCAGAAGCGAATCAAATTTATGAAACAGAAGAAGAAGACACACAGTATAGTTAAAACAGCAACGAAGAAATTAAAATACCTAACCGGCTGATCCAGCATTAAAACCGCTAGACATCTATGAGACCCTTGCCATTTGACAAAATCCCTCGAGGAGACAAGAACGCCTCTTGAAGATGAAAAATCCATCTATTGCCCTAACTCAGAAGCTTCACAATACTTTATTTGAAAGGAGAAGTGTTCTTTACCATATATAACTATCAAACATAGGTAACGCGTCTTACTTCCACCTAGTAAACGTTGTCTTTTTTGTTTCATGTTATTTCTATGGTGTCATCTTGGCTTTGCTTTAGTCATTTTGTAGCTTCTGATGTATGTAAGAGTAGCTATTATACTCATGTTTCTCTTTCATATAATCTTTATAAAATTCCTTAAATTTTTTTTAAAAAGTGTAAAAACTAACATTCACTCACAATTGTGTACATCAACTATGATGAATATAGAAACAAGTATAACAACTCAAACTTGAGCTCTCATACACAAAATTACAAGAAGTATATACCAATAAGAAGGGATCATTCATACAATTGATGACAATACATTGAAACCACAAAGAGTGACCCTTCCAAGCCAACGTCTACTTTATCTTCAATATACTCAAATAGCCCATTCAATACAACTTTAGGAAGATGCATTAAGTATGAATAACCTTGCAATCCACATATGCACTTCCTCCTTGATACATTTATTTAAACATTTCTTTTTCCTTTTCCTTTTCCTTTTCTTTTTCTTTTTCTTTTCTCTTATAAAAATTAAAATAAACTACATTAATATGGGCATTTCATTGATAAGGCATAAAATAACATCCCAACATTATAACCAACCCAAAGGTATGCATACCCCTACACTTATACTTTTGTATATCCATAAACTCAACAATCAACAAATATTCCATTAGTTTTAAGGCTTAGGAAGGACATTTGGTTAGGTTAAAGCATGTGATGTGGTTAATATACAAAAAAAGCAAATAAAGCTTAAGGGGGCTTATTAAAAAGGAAAATCATATAATAGGTAGGCTATTTGGCTAATGGAGTTCAGAAAATCAAAGAATGCCTAATCATATCAATATTAATGCATGTGATAAAAATGTGGTCCCGAATAGAAATTCAAGGCAAAATTAGGATGTACATGTCAAAAAAGTCACACGTTATCAAAAGATAATGAGACAAATATGGATGTGTCAGTTAAATAAGGCTCAAAATCTCACTGGCTTTATCTATCACTAATCACTACTCTTTTAAAGATAATGCACATCGACCAATCACAAGAGTAAAAATACATGCTAAAGTTGTTATGACATTCTTTGGTCAATTCACACTCTAATCATGATGGTATAATCCTAGAATCAATAGAAAAGAGAAATTGTTTGTTTGTTTGTTTTATTCTTTCTCTCATTTTGATTGAAAACTTAAAACAAGTAAAGCAAACAAATTCAAAATCATATATTCATGAAAAAAAGTAATGAGGAAATGTAAAGAAAAGAAATTTACTTCCTTTGAGTTGCCTCCTAAAAAGTTCTTTTGTTTAAGGTCACTGGCCCGACTCCATGTTTCCTTCTTATATGATAAAATTGTGATCTTCAAGTGTCACATGCGGCTCCTCCATGTGAGGTTCTTCAGGATAGGGTCTCAGTTGATAATCCATCATATTCAGCATCTTCCCTATCATCTGACTTTCAATCTTGATTGAGTCCATGAGCTCTAAAATGATCTTAAATATCTCTTCACCTTTTTCTTCCTCATTTGATTCCTCCAATCTGTTATGTAAAGGAGAAGAATTAGTCTCAAAAATAATCATGAACTCATTACTTACCTCTGAACTAAATGATTTGTCTCTTTCTGGTTCGAGCTCCTCCTCAACTTCTTCTTCACATGCAATTCCATGAGTATTGCACTCAAAATTCCAAGCTCCTCATCACTCTATAAGGTTTTTGCACTAACATCCATTGGGTATACCTCAGGTGATATGGCTGCTCCTCTTCCATTTGTGATTCTGGGTAGTTGATCCTCGGTGCTGTCTTACCCATTTGGCTTGCCACGTTATGGAGTCAAGATGTTGTATCCTACCAGAGTTGTTATATACCCTGTTGAAGCTGCTGCTATATTTCCAGTTGGAACTACTGCACTATTTTTGTACATCCTGCTAAAATTGTAAAGTATTAGTAATCATAACATTAATCAATTCTTCTAGAGTTATACACAAATCTTGATAAGCAACTTCTGGTCTATATGGGAATTGTTGTTCATCCTGTAAATTATCATAGAAGTAATTCTGATAGTTATCACGCCCATAACTAAAGTTAGGATGATCAATCCAACCTTGGTTATAGGATTGAGAATAAGAGTTATAAAAGAAATTACTTATATCCATGTCAATTTTTTTCACAAATACTAAAAAAAAAGTGAAAAGATCAAGAAATAACTAAAAAGAAACTAATTAAAAACAAATATGTACAAAACACTAATTAAAATCACAAACAAAAACCAAAACACACTCCCCGGTAACAGTGCCAAAATTGACAGCACATTATAACGCTAGCCAAAATAAACTAGACTATAACTATAGTAGCGGTAAGTCTAAGCCAATCTTACAGAGAGTGTGTGTAAAGTTGTTGAAATGAAATTAATCGGTGTTTAGGATAGGGGATTTGTTTTTAGAAATAAGAAAATAAAATAAAGCTAAAATAACTAACAAAAGCAATGTAAAAAAACATGTAAAAAATTATAAAAGTGGGGATTCAGTAGGGACCTGGTTCTTTGGTTCAATCTCGGCCTATTCCCTAATTAAACATATTTTATTGATTTGTTATTCTCTAACCTCTCCTAGCAACTATTAATCATGAGTTAATAATTAACCCGAGTTTTCCCTTAGGTAGTGTTTAATCAAGATACGATCATTAATTAAACCTAAATATAGAATAACCTAGGGTACAATCTCTAGATTTAATTATATAGTAGCATTATGAATTAGGAAAATCGATTAATCAAGACAATAACTACATACGATGCGTCATTTAACCTAGGTTATGTTATCCCTAATGATTACAAATCATTAGTCACTAAATATGAATTTAAACATAACAATTATAGATTATATCGAAATTCTAACAATGGGTTTGCAAATAAACAATTCAATTAACACATTAAAATCATCTCTTCACAATACCTAATGGGTTCATACATAAATAACCAAACGATAACGAGAATACGATTATTCATACACAAAACCCAAATCAATTAAGATAGGATAACACAATCAATTTCTAATGAGAGAAAGAAACAACAAAAATAGTGAAATACACTTAACCTGGATTGTTGACATCGATGTCACCTCCGAACTGGCATCAAGACATTTAGCACTTCATAGGTCTCACCTAAAAAAAAGCTTAAGCCCCACTAAGAATGTCCCAGCTGAAGACTCCCCCATAGCACTGCCCTTCTTTCTTTCTCACCGACCACTGCTCTCTCTGATTTTATAAATTAATTATTGGTCCACTTCACTATTCACTGCATTTTTAGTTCCTCGTCTAACAACTGCATTTCATTCTAGTTGTGCCTTACTTCTGCGCTGCATTTTTGGGCAGTATATTTCCGTTTCTTCTCCTATGTTTTCTGCTCTTGCTTCTGCTATCGTTTGCTGCTTCACCTCCCAGCTAGTTAGACTATCGTTTTGGTCCATCTATTGCGTGTAATGTACATGCCACTTGTATGTTTTGCTTTATCTATTATAGTTTTGTGTGCCATTTTATGTGGGCTTTTGATTGTCATGGGCTACTGGATCTTTGTTTTCTTCTCTTGCTTGGCTTCTTGCACTGAACATCATTTTCCTTTGGCTGTGCTGCATTTCGCTTCTTCTTCCAACAGCCTTTTGACTTCATTTAATTCCTATAAAACACGTTGCATGGGCTACTATTAATTCACGTAATTTCATGCATAATCCATGCAGGTCACATTCTTTTCTTTTTTTTTCTTCTTTCTGTCTTTTAATTTTCTTCTCCTTACTCCATAAAGACAACTAAAAATTAATCTTCAAAAAATAGCCTAAATATCATACTTTCGACTCACTTTAACTTCTTTGCTACCAAATTATACCTAAAATCACATACGAGTCAAAGTGAGTATCTTAAGCAATTTATTATCCTCAATTGCTAAGTGTTATGAAATAATTAAATAATCAATTAAGCACCTATCATCTACTACTGAAGATGTTCTTGCTTCTCTTCTTAACCTCCTTAGTGTTCTCTCGATTTTCAAATCAAGTTCTTTAATTTCTCTACGAGGAAATCTGGTCACTACTAGACACCAACACTCACAAACATTTAAAAGTTAACAAATAATAAAAGAAGAAATAAAAAGAAACAAATATATTCACAAAACACCAATTAAAATAAAGTACAAAAACTAGAATGCCACACTCCGTGGGCAACAGTGCCAAAATTTGACAGCACGTGTCGAGTGTACTACAAAATTTACCTGACTCTGCATACTAAAATTTATAGTTATGGTGAGTCGGGATCGAATCCACAAGGAATGTTCTGTTAATTTCTATAATGAAATTAATTTATTGAAGGAAAATGTAAAAGGTGGGTCTCTGAATTTTGCAATTTAGAAAATAAAATAAAAGCAAACTATCGAAGACAAATTAAAACCAGCGATTGAAAATGATTAAATTGTCGAATATACGTAAGGTCCAGTTCTAGGATCAATCTCGATATAAACATAATCAAGCATATTTCATCATCCTAACGTCTTTACAAATTTCTTCAAACTATTGATCTGAGACTAATAGAATGCATTACTAATCCCAGTTTTCCCTGAGGTTTTGTTTAATCAAGATACGATCATTAATTAAACCTAACTACTGGATAACCTAGGGTATGATCTCTAAATTTAATTTGGTAGCCCCATTATGATGTGGAAAACAATCAATATAAGTAGTAACCTTACACGTTTGGGTTATCTAACCTAAGTTATGTTATTCATACTGATATGAGATCATCAAATGCCACTCATAGACATAAAAAATAACGATTACGGATTACATTCAATATTTTAGAAATAAGTTTGAAATAGAACAATCAAAATAATGTATTAAGATCATCCATCCCGAAACCCGATCAAATCAATATTAACAACACAACAATCCAAAATGAAATTACAACATTAAAATGATAAAATAGCTTAATCATGACTTATCGTCAATATTCCTATTGAACCGCCGTCAGGAACCTAGCTTTCCATCTCCATTTCTATGCTCCAAGCATTAATCATCTTCTCGTAACTGCTTCGATAGTGAAAGAATGAAGAGATAACCAAGCTCCTCCAGCCTCTACTTTACGCTCGTCTCTATTTTCTAATTTAATTTTTGGTCCACATTCATGCCCCTCGTTACTATGTGTTTCAATCTTTAAAAACCCTGCATAATGTCTATGTTAGCTTGAAACATCTGCATTTACATAAAAAAATTTTGCATCAAACATAAATGCTCATTCCAATCATTCCTGGCTTTTACGCCGTTTAGCTCATCAATTGCTGCATGCTTTGCTCATGGTCTACTGCCATTTAACTTATGTTATGTATGGGGCTATCTATCATGCTATTATCGTTTCATTCTCTTGTTTTCTTCTTCTACTATCATTTTATATTTTTGCTTCCAACCATTAATTTCACGTTGGGCCATGCAAAATTATTCAATTTCCATACATAGCAGTTGTGAGCTATATTGCTTCATCCTCTTAATTTTCTTGTCTTTATTTGCTCCAATATTTATCATTTTTATTCCACAAAGACAAGCGAATATGGAAATTGAAAAGATGGCTTCAATGAACATGCTTTCGGGTCACTTTAGTTCCTTTACATCCTAAATGTACCTAAAATCAAATATGAGCTAAAGTGAGTATCTTAAGCATTTCTAAGGCATTAATCACTAAGTGTAGTATATCAAATGAATCAACATTTAAGCACATATCAATGGATGAATTAGTACCTCGTTTACTCATCGAACATCATTGGGAGTGCTGAATTGTTATGTGTTAGTGGCCATCTACTCTAGTAAGATCCTAGCTTTAATGGGATTCTTCTCACAAAGTACCCCACCACTTATTGCATCATCCAAACTCCTCTCCATTGGTAATAGTCCTTCATAAAAATATTGGATGAGGAGTTGCTCCGGTATATTGTGGTGTGAACAATTGGCACATAACTTCTTAAACTACTCCTAGTAATCGTAAGGGTATTCTTTGTTATACTAGTTGATACCATATATCTCTTTTCGAATACTTGCTGTCTTTGAAGCTGAAAATTATTTCTCCAAGAATAGTTGCTTCATCTATAGCCACATATTTATGCTTCTAGCTAGTAAATCAAACAACCAGTCCTTCGCTGCATCCTTGAGTGAGAACGGGAAGGCTCTCAACATGATTTACTCATTCATCACCCTTAGAGGCTTTATGGTCAAACAAACCACATCGAGCTCCTTGAGGTGTTTATATGCATCCTCACCTGTAAGACCATGAAAGTTAGGCAATAAATGTATTAATCCAGACTTTAACTCAAAGGTAACATATTCAGTAAAATTTGGAAATGTTATGCATAATGGTCTTTAAGTTAGGTTGAGCGTAGCCGAGTCCCTTAGAGTTTTCAGGTTTTCCATCGTGACTTCAGATTCTGATTCTGATTCTGATTCTTCTACTAGAGTTGATCTTGCTTCCTTATGCAATCTCCGTAATGTTCTCTCGATATCTAGATCAAGCTGCTCAATTTCTTTATAAAGAGATTTGGTCACTACCATACACCAACACTAACAATCGTTAAAAATTAATAAATAACAAAAGAAAATGATTATAAAAAATATATACAAAAAGCACCAACTAAAATCAAAAATGAAAATTAATCTAACACACTCCTCGATAGCGAAGCCAAAATTTAACAGTTCATATCAATTACATTACAAAACTTACATGCACTAAAATTTGTAGTTCTGATGAGTCATGATCAAATTCACAGGGAATGTTTAGTTATTTTCTATAACAAAATTAATTGATGCAAGGAAAATATAAAAAGGGGTTTTGGATTTTAATCAATTTAGAAAATGAAATCAAAATAAATTGTCAAAAAAAAATTAAAGTAAGCAACTAAAAATGATTAAAGTGTCGAATATGAGTAAGGTCCAGTTCTAGGTTCAATCTTGGCCTAAACACAATCAAGCATATTCCATCATCCTAATGTCTTTACACCTCTCTTCAGATTATTGATAAGAGACTAACAGTACGCCTGCTAATTTTAATTTTCCATTAGGTTATGTTTAATTAAGATACAATCGTTAATTAAGCCTAACTACCTAATAACCTAGGATATGATATCTAAATTTAATTTGACAATAGCATTACAGCATGGAAAATGACCAATATAGGCAGTAACCTCACATGTTCAAGTTATCTAACCTAAGTTAAGTTTTTCCTAGTGATTCAAAACCATTAGATACTATTATCAAACATAAAATGTAATAATTACAGATTATACTCAACATTATACCAATAGGTTTGTAATAGAACATCAAAATAATGTATTAAGATCATCCATACAAATATTCAATCAAAACATACAACACAATAATTTGAAAAGAGATTGCGACGTTAATAGGATGAAATAGTATAACTGTGACTTGGTGTTGATATCCTTGTTAAACCGACGTTAGGAAGTTAGCCTTCCATCTCCATCTTCAAGCTCTCATAGCCGGCCATCCTCTCCATTGACACTATCGGTGTTGAAGAATGAAGAAAATTGAAGAGAAAATTAGAGAAAAACTGTCAGCTAGTTTATGTACCGAATATACTTTTTTTTTGCCATCATATAACACTTCCCTTTATAGAATAAAACTAGGTTTAATTGAGGGACACCCGGCCAATTATGGGACACTTGGCCATTCTCACACCTGTTAGTTACTTCTCACGAGTGTGAGAGCACCACACAGGTGTGACTTAATAAGTCATACCTATGACTAGCTTTTCATGATGGTAAGAAGCATGGCTTGTATGGTGAGGGTGAGATGCTTGGCTGCTGAGTGTTATTTGTGAGAAGTATGGGTCAAAAGGTAGCTGCCATGAGAATGCATGGGCTAGCTGTCACTATGAGAAGAATGCATAGGAGTTGGCAGGAAGGACAATGTATGGGTGTTGGTGTGAGAAGTAGCTAGCTAGATGAGAGGCATGCATGCTTGGGAGCTATCACCGTGAGAGCATAGCAAGAGCATAGGTGTTGTTAAGAAGCATGAGAACATGGCAGTTGGCTATCATAGTCATGAGACTTTACTTACGGCTATGAAAATTTTCTATCAAACGACAAGTGGTCTTCCCAACTGCTTCCTTGCTTCTTCTTTTTTAATTCTCTTCTTACTCTACGAATCAATAAAGTATGGACATTGAGAGGATGACTTCAATGAACATACTTTCAGGTCACTTTAGCTCCTTCACTTCCAAAATGTACCTAAAATCAAATATGAGCTAAAGTGAGTATCCTAAGCATTTCTAAGGCATTAATCACAAAGTTTAGTAGATCAAATGAATCAATATTTAAGCACATATCACAAAGCCTCTATGATCGCTTATCTAACGATCAAAAATTGATTAAGCACTAAAGACAGATGGCAGGGAGTTTTAACCCAATCTATGAGTTATGAAAGATGTCAGTTGAAGACAAGAACTAGCTATTCTTCAACAGCATATGCTCCAAAACTGTGTGGAGCCAAGTGCTTCACATATTGGAAGCTTACTACAATTTCTATTATTAGATTGCTATACTAAACTGGCTTATCAAAATTTTCAAACATCATAAGGAAGATGACATGCTGTTTAAAACAGCTTTTGCAATCTCAATTTACAACTTTTAGAAGGAGAGAAACAAAAGGCTCTGTATAAGGGAGGAAACAAATAAATACCAACTAGTAGAGAACATTACTAATGAAATCAGAGCTCTTGTAATAACTAGGGAAGCAACACATTACTTGTCAACTAGAATGAAATCTCGATGGAACTTATAACTTAAGTGCTTGAGTTGCCAATAGTGTAACTTTTTGTGCATTGACCATTGTAATGTAGTCTTTTTGGATTTCCTTAAAGGAGTCCTCATTGTAATGATTTAAATAGTTTAACAATAGTCAATGAAATTTTCTTTCAATTTTCAAAAATAAAAGAAGATACTGCAAGCTAAAATGTCCTCTTAGTCTCAATTTTAGCATCTAACATCCAATAAAAATTATTATGGTTATGTTTAAGATTAGTAGAATTAAAAATGAACATAGATTAGATCTAGCTAGCCAAAAAAAAACATTGTTGTTATTTTAAACGCTCTTATATCAATACATATGAAAGAAAAATTCTTATTTCTTTAAAATTGTTATGGAAATAGTTAGTATGATATAAAAATAATTTTATTATAAAATTTTCATTTTGTTTTAAAAAATCACAATAATAAAAATTAAAAAATTGGTTCTCTTTTACAGTTGATAATTTTTAGGAAAACATGGGACATAATGAACAAGAAAAAGATAAATTTTAGGAAGAGTGCTCAACTTTGTAATGTCGATATTTTTTTCTCTTCTGAATGGAAAAATTCTTCATTTACTCTTATGAATATAATTCTATAAAACTTGCTTATATGCAAGTTAGTGGTCAAAGATGACCACAGATAGCTGGCAAGTAGTCAGTCCTAATTTACTAACATAGCATATGACTTTCACTTGATTAGAGAGGATATGAATATTTTTATTTTATTAACAATTGTAATTATAGTATAGTTGTTGATTTTTTCCATTAATCATTTATTTTCATTGAAAATAAAAAGTTAGGTGGATATTGTTCAAAATAATAATAAAATAAAACATTATATTGAGACAACAAGTGAGTTCAAACTTGGTATATAGAGTGTAAGGCAAAAGACTGGTGTAGTTATCTTGACTATTAAGGAACTAATACATGATGTTATAGAGGTAATAAAGAACAATGATAGGATTTTGTCCTTACAAATTATAGTGAAAAATATTGTCTTCAATTTTCTGTGTGTTTGGGCACCCAAGAAAGGTTGGAAGAATAACCTAAGTGTGAATTTCTGGAAGAGTTAGATGAGAAAATTTAGTAGATTTCCCGTAATGAGAAAGTTATTCTAATGAAGACTTTAACAGCTGTATAGGGTTAACTTCAAATGAGTATTCTTATGCTCACAAGTGCTTTAGGTAAAGAGATGGGAACAATAGTGGCGCTTCTTTATTGGACTTTTTAGTGGCATTTGATTTGGGGGTAACCAATTTATTCTTCAATAAAAAAGAGTGGCATTTGGTAATCTTTAGTAGTGGAACTGTGAAGGCTAAAATCAACTTATTCCTTGTAAGATGAAGCAATCGACTAAGTTGTAAGGATTATAAGTAATATCTAACACATTCTTGTAAACTTAACAAAAAATATTGATTATGGATCTTATAATTAAGGTTTGGAGAAGAAATAGAAGTTTTTAGAGGTGCACTATAGTTAGATGGTAGAACTTAGAACGGGACACTGTGGAATAATTTAGGGATAGAGTAATGTTTATAGAAGAATGGAAACTAAAAGGAGATGTTAACTAAATGTAGGAGCTGGTAGCAGCCCATTTAAGGAATATAACTAAGTAAATATTAAGAGTTTCTAAAGGGCTAGGGGTAGTAAGAAGGAGCTTGATGGTGACATGAAGATGTATAAGAAAAGGTAAAGATCAAGAAGGTTACCTAAAACACTTTATTAGATAGGAACAAAAATAAAAAGGTAGTATCTAATATAGAGAGTTATAAGCTGCAAAGAAAGAGGCGAACAAGATAGTCTTAAAAGTCACAAGTAAAGTCTATGATAAAATAAATGATTAGAAATTAAAGATGGAGAAAATGACATATTTAAGTTAATGAGATATGGGGAATTGAAAGCGAGGGACATGGATCAAGTTTATTATATAAAGGATAAAGTAGGATGAGTGCTAGTAGTTGAAAACAACATCAGGTGAAAATGGCAGATATACTTTTATAACCTTTTAAATGAAGACAGATATGACAATGTTTCCTTGTGTGATCTTAGCACTTCTAAGAAACATCTAAACTTCATTTATTACTAGAATATAATGAGAGAAGAAATCAAAGGAGCTTTAAGGTAAATAAAGGGTGAAAAGGCAGTAAGACCTAATAAGTTACCCATAAAGGTGTAGAAGAGCCTAAGAGAGGGTCTTACTTAGTTAGCCAAGCTTTTCAATGTGAACGTCAGGTCCACCAAGATGTTGGATGAGTAGAAATTTAGCACACTAATCCCTCTTTGTAAGAATAAAAGGGACATCTAAATCTATTACAACTACAGAAGCATTAAACTACTTAGTCAAACTATAATGTTACAAAAGAGGGTAACTAAGAAGAGAGTGAGAAAGGATGAAACTATCTAAGGGAACCAATTTAGTTTCATACCAGGGAAGTATATGACAAAAATTATATACCTCATTAGATGATTAATAGAATATTATAGGGATAAATAGAGACACTTGTACATAATTTTGATTAAATTAGAAGAGGCTTATGACATGGTACCTAGGGAAGTCACGTGGAGGTATTTAGAAACTAAGTGAATTCCTATGACATATGTGCTAGTTATTCAGGACATTTATGAAGGTATTAAGACTAGAAGAAGGATGAGAAAAGGAGTTACAAAGTAATTTTTTATTGGTATCAAGCTACACCAAGAATCGTTATTATGGCCCTTCTTATTTACAATAGTTGTGGAAAAGCTTATCAAGAATATCTAAGGGGATATGCATTAGTGTATGTTGTTTGTTGATGATGTCATTTTAGTAGATAAAACAAAAGAAAGGGTTAATGTCAAGCTAAAACTATAAAGGATACACTAGAGTTGAAGGAATTTCAATTAAACAAGACTGAGATTAAGTACTTAGAGTGTAACTTTTCAGGTTATAGAGTTACACCTGATGTAGAGAAAATAACTACTTCGTAAGTTATATCATAAAATGATTATTTGAATTACCTTAGATCAATCATACAAAGCGATGTTCAGATAGATGATGACATAGTTTACCATGTCAAATTAGGATAGCTTAAATGAGTGGCGCATCAAGATTTTTATGTTATAAGAAGATGCTACTCAAGCTAAAAGATATATTTTACGTTTTAGCAATGAGGTCAGTCATGCTCTAGGGGGCAGAGTGTTGGCTTATCAAACATATGCATATTCATATGTTAATGGTAGTTGAAATGAGGATGCTACGTTAGATATGCAATCTTACACAAAGAGATAAGATTAGGAATGTAATGGAAAGAGAGAAATTGAGGGGTGGCTAACATTGATGGTAAATTAAGGGACAGAAGGCTTAGTGGATTTGGACATGTTAAAAAGAGAAATCCTAATGCCCCAACGAGAAGATTGTACTTAGACAATATAAAAGAAGAAGAGGAATACCTAAAAAGAGTTGTAGGGAGGTGATCCAACATAATATGATCTTACTAGAGCTTACTCAAAACTTGGGCCTTAATAGAATTCAGATATAAGATTGTATATCAAAGGTCCTTCTCTTTTTATAAAGAGACTCTTCTATAGGTCTTTTGAATCTTTTCCTTCATATTTCTTTTTTTTTGGTATCTTGTATTCACCTTAAATACTTTTGTTTGAAGTACTTGTCTTTTCATTTATTTATTTTATTTATTACATACAATATTTTTCTTTCCTTTTCAATTGTGTGTTTATTTTACTTATTTGTTTCCTTTCTTGTCTGTTTATTTATCATTTATTCACTTTTATCTTTACCTTCATTTTGAATTTGAATTTATTTGTTTTGATTTTTATCTTTGTCTTTATCTTTTATCTATATTTTTGTTTTTACTTTTATTTATTTTAATTTATGTAGTTATTTATTTACATATTTACCTATTATTTTTTCTTGTTTTCTTTTTATTTTTTTTTTATTTATTTTCAAAGATTTTTTTTTCCGTAGATTGATTGGAAACATTTTCTTTACTAGTTAAAAATAAAGTTGCATACTACTGAACTTTTCCAAACTCTACATCTCAATAGGATTTTTGCTAGGACATTATTAGCGTTATTGTTGTTGTTATATTATCTTAAGACAATAAATTATATACATAATATTTCACGACATTTCGTTTGCAACAAACATTCCAACAAAGAAAAATAAAAAGTACGACATATTAGATCTCAAAGAGCTCGCTGGTGAACTCGTAAAAACACTTGAAGAGCTTTTTATCGATCCTTGAACATTTTTTGACATTTTCCTTTATCTACTTCGCAACCCAAACAATATGACTGTCAGGCAAGAAGTGACAAATAGGAATCGTACCAGGCTTAACCTTAAGGACCTGGAAAGCTAAGTGGATTGGATTCCATTTTGATGTGTCAAGATGACATATGGCAATAGCTTTGAGAGTGTTATTATCAGCACCAATTAATGAAACCATGTAAGCCTTAACTTGATGCATATTATGACAGTAATAAACAGGATATATATAGTTTTTGGCATGACAAACTACTATCTTTTCTCCGAGTATCTTGACTCCTTGTCCGATGATATATTCTTGTTGCTCCTTATCGTATTTATCAACCTCAGTCGTTAAAACTCGAACATACTTTCCAAGGTGCGAGGTACTAAAATCTACCAGTGCTTCTAACGATGTAGCACAATTCTTCTTTTCACCCTCCAATACTTCTGCTTCACACTCTTCTATTGTCCTACTCATGATATCCGCATTTGTTGAATTTGATTCAATAGAAAACAGTTTCAAAATTTCAGAGAATTTCCTTGACGAGAAAGGTATCAGATCTGCAATTTGGCGGGGTAAGAATTTGGTTTTAGGTGTTGTTTTGATGAAGCAAAGGTTGAACTTTTTTCTAGGAAACATGTCTTTCTCCTTGAAGAAAAGAGAAATGTTAGTGCTGCTTCTTGGCTGAGTTTTGATAGCTGCGTAATTGTACGAGAATAGACTCTCATCGCCGGGAGAACTTGGAGGTAATATTGTTATGTTTGGTCCACTGAACGGACTCCAGCTCACAGATACTAAACCCCCAAGGCCTAAAGTTATACCAATACCACCCAAGTTGATTCCTATACTCATAGCACTTTGATTGTAACTCAGACCAGTGTAGTTCGTCAGACTTGTATCGTTGTTGTCAAGCGTTGGGACTGTTTAGTTGAAAAGCAAACATGCAAACGTTAAGTAACAATAACTCGTAAAGATTAAAAGAAAAAGAAACAATATAATTGGAAGTAATGAACCTATTTGGCAATAATATTGATGGCGCTGAATATTCATTTGAAAATAAAACTGCAATTGCTTTTAATTCTCGGGAATTTGATTGCTAAAATTAAAAAACATGCATGCATTTATTTTCAAAACCATGTATTTATTGAAACTAGACTATATTTAGTAACAGAGGGTAACACTTTCTACCAGTTGGTAAAAGTTCATGCAGAACTTTAGGCATTGGAGTATCAGGCAAAACTGACCGCCAATAGTCTTGTGAAGGTGAAGCAGCAAGAGATTTACTTAGCACAAGCTGCAAAAGAGTGGTAGATAATTGTACCATACTACCTCCATTTGTATGATTAAAGAATCGGAAGTATTCTCAATAAGAATGTCATGTTTTCGAAAACTAACCGATGATATTAAGAAAACCACGCGGAAATAAACGTCCATTACTGAGCGATGAATAATGATATAGTGCGATGAATGCAAGGACGAGACAATCCTAGTATGAACTTGTAAAGGGAGTAGCCTATAGGACCACCTTTAATAGGCAATATATAGCAAATGTAGTTTAATCAAACCTTTATCACTGTATTAACAAAATGGTTGGGAAAGTAAGCTAAAGTTCACGGTTTTAGTATGATTATGATAACTTAAACAACCAAAATGATGAAATTGTCTTAAATTTCGCATGCTATACGGTTATGCCGTGATGGAATCTTTTGGCACTTACATAGAAACTGGATCTTTGCCGAACAAGTTAGGATTACTTTTGCGTACATAGAAAGAAAGAAATATATTAATTAAAGAACTAAAAATCTTACTGCATTTGACAACATAGAGTAAGTTATAACTAAAATTTCAGGGTTGATATCACTTGTTTATTCTTTTTGTAATTTGTAGTTTTTGTTTCATGATTCCCTTGAAAAGTCATTGACATATTTTCTTGTTAATATTAAAATATTTTTGCATTTGCTAAATATTAGTATGTTTCAATACATAGTTTTATTTTAATATATTATGGAATAATAAAATATTATTACTAAAATTGATATTTAGAGAGAAATAAGCATATTCTCTTTCCATGTCTCAATAAAATTTTATATATTTATAACTTTATCTTTTAAGAAAAATTTGAGAATCAATAATAATAAACTATTAATTCATAACAATCTAAAAAATTAATAATTAATCATTATTGTGCCCTCATACTATTAGGACTTATAGTTTGATTTATTAAGAATTCCGTCTATAGTAGTAAATTAAGTTTAATGTTTAATTTTAATTCATATGTAAAATTTTA
>JAOQML010017115.1:0-11917 GCA_027568935.1 Erythroxylum urbanii | reverse complement strand
ATTGTATTTGAATGATTTGTGGCATGCATTTCATTTTAATACATGTAATATAAAGGCAGTTGTGACTGGTGATGCTACTGACTGAGACTGTGACTGAAAAGAGCTTAAAGCTTAAGCGCATATGTGATTAGAGCCTAAGGCTCACTATGATCAAGGAACCTAATAATACAGAATACTGAAAAAGCATACAGTGACAACAATTTAAAAATGAATGTGAGTCTCATATATAGAGCATGCACATATAATTTGAATTCATTGAATGATTTGCAAAGCTGTAAGAATGTTAGATGATTAAATACATGGTATTAAACCAATGATTATGTTTTTGTTCAAGTGTTATGAAGTAATAGTTTGATTCAATTATTTGACTGAAATACAATTTGTTGGTGATAGATCTTGATGATAATCAAGTTGATATGAACTGTGTGACAATATTTTTTTAATTGATTGTGTGTTATAACATGAGTGAACCACTGAGGATAGTTACTCTATTGAGTTCACAAAACTCACCAAAATTGCACATTGACAATTTCAGGTTTGAGAGTGAGACGACCTAGCTTCTAAGACTCTACAGAAGTATATTTTGTGCAACTTTGACGATTAGATATGACTCAAAGGTCGATCAGCAGGGAATTGAAGACATAGTTTTTAATAACTTTTATGCATTCCTCATGTTTGTAGTCTACTGTGTAGACTGAGTTGTTTATACTCATTAGACGATGTTGTGTAATTGTAGATGATGTTGAACTTGCAGCTACAATGTATATGATGGTATGATATAAAATGAGGAAATTTTGGATGTTAACAAATGTGTGAATTGTGATTTTAATTTTGATGCCATGTTACAAATTGAAAGTGAGATAGATAACATGTCATTTTTGTTAGGCATGTGCACGTGTGACTGAAGGGTGCACGTACATGTGTCAGATGGGAGTGGGGTGTTACAGTTGGTGGTATCAGATCCATAGGGATATGTAATAATGTTAGGCATAAAATGTTGTGAAAACTTTGGATCATAATTGAAGTTATTTTGTTTTATAGGTTATTGGACGTAGGTGATCAAATGGAACACTCAACTGACCTAGGATTGGAAAGAGCTAGTAAAGAGTCATCAGTGCCTCGACCTGAGAGGATGCCTTTAAGGATTTCTGAGAGAAGAGAAAGGAAGTATGATAAACTGTGAAAGTAGGGGGTTGTGGACTTTTACGGAAGTACAAACCCTGCAGAGGCTGAGGGATGGTTAGAAAGAATTGATGGTGTCCTTGATCAGATGGGCTGTGAGTCGGACGAGGGGTTTGACTATGCTATATCTTTACTGCAAGGCCTAGCTTACCAGTGGTGGAAAACTGTTCTAGGTAGTACCATCAGGCCCTGTAGTTTGAGATGGGAAGACTTTCTGAGAGTCTTCGAGGAAAACTATATGCCTAAGATCTATATGGATAGAAAAAAGAAAGAATTTATGGATTTGAAGTAGGGCAAGATGACTGTAGCAGAGTATAAAGTGAAATTTAATGAACTGATGTGTTATGCCACTGTTATGGTTCCTACTGAGGAAGACAAGTGTAGAAGGTTTGAAGAAGGCCTGAATATGGACATCTGAATGAGGTTAACTATCTCTTGTTTGGGTAATTTTACAGAATTACGAGCTGCCTCTATCCATATTGAACAGTTGTTAAAAGATAGTTAGACTGAGCACAGATCTGAGTCGAGACAGAAGAGGCCCAATGATTCTCAGGTAGATTCTAGCACAAGATTTAGTAAGCGACAGAACTGAGCTTTCAAGCCACCAACTAGATCTAGACAGTGGAATTCAGACAGAGAGGAAGTTTTCTACAGTTTGGGAATAATAGAGGTACAGTATTGGGTTAGTTGCCAGCTTATGAATATTGTGGGAATAAGCACAGTGGTGAACGCTAGAGGTTAACAGGAGGCTGTCTTCGATGCGACTTACTTGATCAACGAATCAAGGATTGTTTTGTGATGTTGGAGCACAGTATGGGGGAGAGGAAGTACAGCAACATATCCCACTATTTAGTATAGCCGAGCCAGTGGGACTGGACAGAGAGGCTATGGCAGAGGTAGGATAAGTTTTGGGAATATTATTGGGAGGACTGCGGTGCGGAGCAATCAACCGCAGTATCAGTCCAGAGTATATGTCATGACAAGGCAAGAGGCTCAAAAGTCTTCAAATGTCGTTGTAGGTGTGTTATCATTATTTACTTTTGAGGTTTATGCAATACTAGATCCTAGATCTACACATTCATTTATCACACCGCATATGGCATCTAGATCGCATTGTGATAGAGAGTTATTGAGATGTGGATTAGAGGTAAGTACACCGATAGTTAGTACCACCGTTATTGGGGAGGTCTGCAAGAAGTGTTTGATTCGAATTGATCAAGCAGAGTTAGAAGCAAACTTGATTGTATTACAGTTGAAGGAGATTGATATTATTCTAGGCATAGATTGGCTCACTACTCATAGGGCCATCATGAACTGCTGTACGAAGGAAGTAATTTTAGAGTCTCCTAATCAGCCAAGAGTAGTATTCAGAGGTATTAGCCAAGCAGTGCCAACCAGACTGATCTCATTTGTGAGTGGTTTGAAGTTAATGTATGATGGATGTGAGGCTTATTTGGCCCACATGATTGATACTCGAGTTGAGCAGAGTATACATGATATTCCTGTGGTTGAGGAATTCTTGGACGTGTTTCTCATTGAATTAACCAGTTTGCCTCCAGATCGGGAAACAAAGTTAACGATTGACTTAGTTCTAGGTGTTGCTCCTATATCCATTCCTCCATATAGGATGGCACCTATAGAACTAAAGGAGTTGAAGATTCAGTTGTAGGAACTGCTTAAGAAAGGATTCAATAAACCTAGTGTTTCACCCTGGGGAGCTCTAGTGTTATTTGTAAAGAAGAAAGATGGCACTTTGAGGTTATGCATTGATTATAGGCAACTCAATCAGATTACAGTGAAGAAAAAATACCCGTTGCCTAGAATTGATAACTTATTTGATCAATTGCAGGGAGCTCAAGTTTTCACTAAGCTTGATTCGAGATATGGGTATTATCAGCTAAAGATAGTGGAGACTGATGTACCAAAGAGTGCTTTCAAGAGCAGGTATAGGTATTTCGAGTTCTTAGTCATACCATTTAGGTTGACTAATGCCTCAGCTACATTTATGACATTGATAAATAAGGTGTTTCAGCCCTATCTAGATCAATTTGTAATTATATTCATTGATGATATTTTGGTATATTCGAAAAGCAGAGAGGAACATGCTGAACATCTAATAATGATTTTGCAGACTATGAGAGAAAAACGATTGTATGCCAAATTCAGTAAATGTAAATTTTGGTTGAATCAAGTGTTATTTTTGGGTCACATAGTAATTGGGCATGGTATTCAGGTGGATCCAATGAAGCTAGAAGAAGTAATGAGATGGAAGACTCCAAAGAATGTATCAGAGATCCGGAGATTCCTCAAATTGACTGGATATTACCGGAGGTTTGTCGAGGGATTTTCTTTGATCTCAGCCCCTCTAACTAAACTTCTGAAGAAGAATGTGGCATTTAGATGGAATGATGAGTGTCAAAAAAGCTTTAAGGAGTTGAAACATCAATTGACTACAGTGCCAATGTTGACTATTCCATCGGGATTTGGTGGATATGTAGTATACAGTGATATGTCACATCAAGGACTGGGGTGTCTATTAATGCAATATGGCAAGGTAATAGCCTATGCATCGAGGTAATTATGGTCTCATGATATGAATTATCTGGTACATAATTTAGAGCTTTTAGCAGTAGTTTTTGCTCTACAGATTTGGAGACATTATTTATGTGGTGAGACATTTCAGATATACACTGATCCCAAGAGTTTAAGATATCTGCTAAGTCAAAAAGAGCTAAACATGAGACAGAGGAGATGGATCGAGTTATTAAAAGATTATGATTGCACAATTGAGTATCATCCGGGGAAAGCAAATATTGTGGCTGATGCACTGAGTAGAAAGTCTCGTAGCAGTGTAGTTAAGATTTAGATATCGATGTTACCAAGCCTGATTTAGTTGAGAGCTTTGAATGTGGAGATAAATCTCGAGCATAATGATGCATTGACAGCCACATTAAAACTGAGACCAATATTGTATGATATAATTAGAAGAATTCAGAGTGATGATCCTGAGATGATGAAACCGATTGAGAAAGTTAAAATGAATTCAAATTCTGACTTTGAATTGAGAGATGAAACATTGTGGCTAAAGCAGAGACTGTGTGTGCCTAATGTCAATGATCTCCGGAAGGAAATCCTAGAGGAAGCTCATATAGCTACTTATGCTATGCATCCTGGCACGACCAAGATGTATAATACATTGAAGCAACATTTCTGGTGGCCTGGAATAAAGAAGCAGGTAGTGGAGTATGTTGCTAAATGTATAATATGCCAGCAAGTTAAGGCTAAGCATCAGGCTCCAGTTGGGAAGTTCCACTCGTTGCCTATTCTGGAGTGGAAGTGGGAACAAATTACCATGGATTTTATAATGGGATTACCTAAGAATCCGAGGTAAAATGATGCGATATAGGTTGTGATGGATTGATTGACTAAGTTGACCCATTTCATACTAGTGAGAGAGAATAACTCTCTAGATTAGTTAGCCCGGAGATATGTAAATGAGGTGGTTCGATTGCATGGGGTTTCGGTGTCTATTGTAACAGACAGGGATCCCATATTCACTTCGAGATTCTAGAAGAGTTTGCAATCAACTATGGGCATAAAGCTGAATTTCAATACTACATTCCATCCTCAGACATATGGACAGAGTGAGAGAACTATCAAGACTGTTGAGGATATGCTTAGAGCATGTGTATTAGAGTTTTAGGGAGTTTGGGATCAATACATAGCACTGATTGAATTCGCATATAATAACCATTATCATAGCAATATCGGAATGGCACCATATGAGGCACTGTATGGCAAAAAATGTCGATCGCCTCTATACTGGGATGAGGAAGGTTTGAGAATGATAGAAGGTCCTGAATTGATCCAAGATATTGTAGATAAGGTGAAACTAATATGGAGTCAAATGAAAGCGACTCAAGATAGATAGAAAAGTTATGTAGAAGCATCGTCGGGATATAGAGTATAGTGTCGGGGACAAATTATTTCTGAGAGTGTCACCTTGGCAAGGCATATTGAGGTTTGGTAAAAAGGGCAAGTTGAGCCCTAGATACATTGGTCCTTATGAAATTCTAGAGAGAATTGGACCTTTGGCATATCGATTAGCCTTACATACTGACTTGTCTCAGATGCATGACGTAATCCACGTGAGTGTGCTCAGAAAATATAGATCTGACACAACACATGTGTTACCGGCCCAGGAGATTGAAGTTACTAGTAACCTGAGCTATGTTGAAAAACCAGTTCAGATAATTGGGAATTAAGATGAAAAGGTTGAGGAATCAGGAAATTCCAATGGTGAAAGTTCTATGGCACAATCATTTAAGCAAAGAAGCAACGTGGGAAACTGAGGAGGATACGAAAAAGGCATATCCCCACCTATTTTCTCAATTAGGTAAGAATTTTGAGGACGAAATTTCTTAAGAAGGGGAGAATTGTGACACCCCATATTCAGGGCTATACCCTAAAATAGTGAATTGAGAGTACAGTGAGAAATTAGAAGTGCATTTCATACTCATGCATCATAGTTTATTCATACACATGTTAATATTTATTTTAAATATATTAAATTAATTGTACATGCATTCATTGACATTTTTCGAGTATGATTGACTAATTAACATGTGCATTGTGACTTATTTGTGTTAACATTTTATTTGGAGAATATTAGTATTATTTCGAAATTTTTTGTGAATTTTAGGAAATTTTCTAAAATTTGTGGTATTTTGGATTTTGGGTTAGGAAAAAATAGACCAATGGTATTTTGACATGTAGCACTTCTATATGGATGACAAATGACCCATATGCAATGGGCCCATGTGTAATTGGGATATTAAAACATGTAATCACCAGTTGTGAAAGGAAAAATTATGTAGCTCCTTATTTGTTCTTCAGTTTTGCTTTGTTCTTCATTAAACCTTGACCTTCACTCTCACTACTGGTGATTTTTCTGAAAACAAAGTAAGTGCAGTTTTAAGTTTCTGGGTTCTGTGAATGAGGTTGATGTTTTACGATTTATAAATGAATACGTGCATGTGTTGTGTATGAAGCAATTCGATGATAGTAATGATAAGATGAGTTAAAAGAAGTGATTGTGTTGATGGAAAACAAATGCAGAAAAAAACTTGAAAATATAGAAAAGGATGAATAGCCGTGTATAATTTCAGGTTTTGATGCTTATGTTTGATCTTGCATTTGAGTTGGTTTTGGATTAAGGGAAAAATCTAAAATGAAACATTTAAGATGAAATGAAGTTGTTGATGGATATTAAGAAATGTAGAAACATATATGCAGAGAAACTGTGAATGATAGCTAGGAAGAAATATAGAAACATATATACAGAGAAACCGTAAACGATAGTTATTATTTTTAAATTTTGAGATGTTTTGATAATAAGCCGAATGTAAATGGGAATAGACTAAATGTGAGAGTATAATTTAGAGATGATGGGGTATGTGGAAGAGAGGAAGAAGAGTGAAGAAATTTGCAATTTACAGCGAAGAAGAAGAAACCTGCATTTTAGGGAGAGAAGAGAAGAGGAGTTGCACCCGAAAGTTTTGCCAAAATCGAACCGTGTTGATTCTTTTAGCCACCACCTTGTCATCCAAAGTCCAAATGACTTGGAACTTGAACCAATAGACTCCTAAGGCATTGTTCTTTTTCTTATGAAAATTTAGAGCCATCTTAGCTGATTTGAAAATGGATTGATTGAATCAAAGTGAGTGAATGTGCTGGAAAGTTATGAACTGGAGAATTTTCATTGAACATGCTTCGGTATTGTGATTATATCTTGATCTGTAGATTTTCAAATGCGTTGATTTTTAATTCAGATTAAACTTGAGACTTAATTCTATAACTTTCTTGAAGAAGTAAAATTTTAATTCTGTCTCTAAGACTTTCAAAATTGTCATGAAATTGAGTTTGGGCTTAAGCTATAGCACTACCAGGGATAGAAATCATGTCCTGTAGTTATTGAATAAACTGTATTGATGTAAGCCAAATTAGACTAATCTATCTTCACCAAAGTTGTAGCTTATTCTCTTAGATTTTAATTGGTATAAATTTTGTAAGTTTTAGATATTGGAATTGAGAGATATGAGTTGTACAACTTGACTATATGATCATGCTCTAGCCAAAATTCCAAATGTACACAGTCTGTGGTATTTTGAGCATAACTTATAGAATAATAAACGAAATTGTATGATCTTGGCATCATTAGAAACTTGAGACACATAGGAAAAATTTTATAGAAGAAATTATTATAGAAATACATCATGTTCTTAAGCTTATTACTTATGAAAAGTTAACCCGAATGGGATACTTTTAGCAAAAGCTGGAATAGTGAATGAGTGTGTGAATAATGAATGAGTGTGTGAATTTTGGCATTATTGGAGTACATCAATTTAATACAGAAAGATGCCCGAGAATTTTTCATTGCACATGCATGATACATGATACATTTATACTTATGTTTACTATAAGCAGTACAGTAATGTGAAATTGTGTTAATGTATATAGGAGAGCAAGTGGCACGACCACATCTTGATATTACCAGAACATCAAGGCAATAGGCTTAAAGGATCGATTGTGAGTAACCTAAGATGGTCTCACTTTAATTTGATCTGATCATTGCTGAATTGAAGTTGATATTTGATGAATATGTACTGATTGTGTATTGAATTTCGGACAATAGTTGTCCTAGGCGTTTGATGCGTGTGAATATTATTGGAAGTGCTACTTGTAAGTGAATGAGACTACCTAAATGATTCTCAACTAAAAGTGACTTAATGTTATGACATATTTTATTGACTGAGATGATGGGAATCAAAGTGATTGATTATATTTGAATGATTTGTGGCATGCATTTCATTTCAATACATGTAATATAAAGGTAGTTGTGACTGGTAATGCTACTGACTGAGACTGCGACTGAAAAGAGCTAAAGCTCAAGCACATATGTGATTAGAGCCTAAGGCTCACTGTGATCAATGAACCTAATAATATAGAATACTGAAAAAGCACACAGTGACAATAATGTAAAAACGAATGTGAGTCTCATATATATAGCATGCACATATAATTTGAATTCATTGAATGATTTTCAAAGTTGTAAGAATGTTAGATGATTGAATACATGGTATTAAACCAATGATTATGTTTTTATTCAAGTGTTATGAAGTAATAGTTTGATTTAATTATTTGGCTGAAATACAATTTGTTGGTGATAGATCTTGATGACAATCAAGTTGATATGAACTGTGTGACAATATGTTTTTGATTGATTGTGTGTTATAACATGAGTGAACCACTAAGGATGGTTACCATATTGAGTTCACAAAACTCAACAAAATTGCACGTTGACAATTTCAGGTTTGAGAGTGAGATGACCTAGCTTCTAAGACTCCATAGAAGCGTATTTTGTGCAACTTTGGCGATCAGATATGACTCAAAGGTCGATCAGTAGGGAATTGAAGACATAGTTTTTAATAACTTTTGTGCATTCCTCATGTTTGTAGTATACTGTGTAGGCTGAGTTGTTTATACTCATTGGACGATGTTGTATAATTATAGATGATGTTGAACTTGAACCTACAATTTATATGATGGTATAATATAAAATGAGGAAATTTTGGATGTTAGCAAATGTGTGAATTGTGATTTTAATTTTGATGCCATGTTATAAATTGAAAGTGAGATAGATAACATGTCATTTTTATCAGGCATGTGCACGTGTGACCGAAGGGCACACGTGCACGTGTCAGATGGGGGTGGGGTGTTACAATTGAAAAGTTAGGAAATTATTTGTAATCTTCTCTTGAATGATTTGTTCAGTGAAACTAATGGAAGAGTTAATAAAATAAGGTGATCGTAGTATGTGAGAGAAGTAGTTTTCAATTTCCCTTAAGAATTGATTGTTTGTGGTTAGCAAGAATCCATTGTTTTCTAAGGAAACTATCTTGTTGGAGATCTTTCTACCCCCATCTTTTAACCATATTATTCTAAATCTCTATTTCATTAATGAGTAATCAAAGTGGATAACTTGGATGAAGTTGAATAGTTCTTACTTTTCAATTCCTGTAACATTGGACAAGTAGGATCATTTTACACTTTCTCTTCTTGAATCAAGCACAAAATCCATATAAGCTCCACACCCCTTCCTAAGAAACCTTAGGGCTTGCATAGCAAATATCACACTAGTTATAGGACTAGTGCGGATGCTGTACAAAATTGTTTCAATTTGATCGAGCTTCTTAAATACACCAGTCTTAGATCTATAGTTAACATTTTCCTGATGCTTGGACAACAAATCCATACCTAAAATGAAATTGAATTCATGAAAATCTAATTCAATTAGATCCGTTACAAACTCACTGCCTTAGATTAAAATAGGACAGTTTCTATAAACCCTGTTAACCAACACACTACTACCTAGAGGACTAGTTACATGAATATTATAATCTAACTGATCTACATGTTGTAGCAATCAAAGCATGCATTTCATAGTCAAAGAGAGAAACAGTACCAACAATGACCTTAGTGTGTCTTGGTCCTCGTGAGCTTTCATAGCGTGGGCCCAAGTTGTAGCAATAGGTGCAATAGGATGGTCAATGGTTTTTAAAGCAGTACTGGAATTAGGCCTAAACTAGTCAGATCCTTCACTACCCCTACCACGTCCTCTATATTTTGTAGGTTCATTAGAAACTTCTATGCTAGTTTGTAACACCTAAGATTAATTCACAAGACAATTTGCTACAAAATGATTCGTGTTTCCACATCAAAAACATCCACCTACACTTGTAGTCCTCCTACAAATACCATATGGAGAAATGAGCACACTCCAGAGCCCTAAAATCTTGTCCCATAGAAGAACTTATACCAGAATTAGTCGACGAGGGAAAGTCTTATCGCCTTCCTCTAGCTGCAAATTTTGGGTGGATTATTGTGCAATGGAAGCACCTTTAAGGCTTTTCTTACCTGAGGATTGACCTCCTCTAGCTAAACACCTTCGCTGTGCTTTCTCTCTTATAACTATCTCTTGCTTCTGAATTTTAATAGCAGCTTGAACTAGTTAATGATAATTCACTTGCTGCAAAAGAGTGAATGTCACAATATGCTCTTTAATTGAGTCATTCAAGCCATCTTCAAACTGATGACCCCAAAAATCTTCAGTAGGCATAGGTTCAGGTGCATATTTACTGAGTCAATTGAATTCTCTTTCATACTCAACAGCACGTAAGTTTTTTTGCTTTAGGGTTAAACTCCTGGGAAAAAAATCTCAAGTCAAAGATTCAAGCAGCTGGGGATATCTCAGAACAAATTTCCACCATTTATAGGCCGCTCTTTGAAGAAGGGAGATGGCACATTGCATCATCTGTTCAGGTGGGCATCCAATTTCATCCAACACTTTTTTCACCTTTTCTAACCAGAAATCAACTTTTTCAGATTCATCCAGAGATATACCAATGAATTCTTTAACTCCATGCTTTCGCAACATATCAATAGGAGCCTTGGGTGTAATCATTCGGTGTAGTATTGTCATCATGTCTTGTGAAAATTTTAATAAAGCTTTCCCATAAGCTAGAGGAGGAGGAGTAGGGGGTGCTTCATTTTCATCTCTATTTACCCTAGAGGGTCTAAAGATTGATGGATGTGATCGCGTAGGATTATTACTTTCAACAACCTCATTGGGTCTTTCAATGCTCAAATCTAGAACAAAAACATGGAACAAACATCATTAGGCCAAAGACAAACCCTTATATGCATATACAGGACATATTTAAGCTCTGGTTAGGACAGGATCGCCTAAACCATGCTATGATTTCACCAAATTGTTACACCCTAATACCCCCTAAGATATATGGATGCACCCAAAATAGACTTAGACAATTCAACAACTTCCAGAGATAAGGCAAACATATATCACATATCATATTTCATCATGGTTTACATAAGTCATAAATTACACATATAACATCCATACATAAAAAAAATATCATCATATGTTATGGTTAGTACAGGCCATTCATATATACTTCAAAATTCCTTCTTAATATTTATAAATACAACATACTGTTTAAATATAAGATCTTCCAAAAAGGTTACATGTCCTTCTTTGGACATTGTGGTTATCCCAACCTTGACTCTATTTATCATGACCTACACGGGAAGAAAACCACTATGCTAAGCATATAACTTAGTGGGGAATAATGATATAAGATAGCAACTACTCATAGCAATCGCCTAACAATCATATGTAAATGATTCATAACAATTGAGTGATGGAAAATACATTATAAAATAAAAGTCTTCAAGCATCATATAACAATATTTTAACATGATATTCAAAGATTATTCCAAATATAAGTTTGAATCAGAACAAAACAAATATCTAAACATATACATAATTGCTTGCTAATTTCTTCAAATATGGATGACGGGAACAGAACAGAAGATACCTATAATTGGTATCTACTGAAGAGGCAATATCATCTGTAGCAAAAGAGACTTAAATCTCTAAAAAAGAAGACGCTATAATGTGTCAGAACAGAAGCAATTGCAGGCCCTTCTAGGCATGCCTATTTACCCACAACTAAGACTTGGCAGGTTAAAACTAATCATCAGAACTTCATAATTACATTTCATGTTGGCCCCCAAATTTTTTTGTTAAATTAAGCATAATAGTTTATGGAATAAGCATGAGATTTGAATTTTTGCCTTAGAATAATTTTTGGGA
>JAOQML010017078.1:0-11920 GCA_027568935.1 Erythroxylum urbanii | reverse complement strand
AGAATATACCGAGTTTTAAATTGTTAAGTGATGTGACACGCCACCCTCGCGGGGCCCGAATTCGGGTATCACGATCGGTATCGGGTTCGGGTTCGGTGGAAGTGGGGTGTTACATCTAACATCAAAAGTTACAGTTGCATCTTAATAAAGTAAACACACGTAAGAGGGAAGGGGTGAATTGTGTGTAAAAAAATTTGCAAGGTACTTTAAGAATCTAATTTTGCATACTGTCTATTTGGCTGCGCATTTGATCTTGATTAGAAAAAACTTCCTTTAGATGTTGAAGGATCAGATCATTGGTGCTCTGGAGTGCAACAAAGGCTGATTTTTATAGGGCAGGTCTCGAAATGTCTGCTGGTCTTTTCGTTTTCTTTTCAACCCACACATTGTCTTTCAATATGAAGCCGAATTGGTAGGGAATGGAAGAACAAAACTTACCTGGTACATACCAATCCAGATTATCAAATAACACTCTATAGTAGGCAAAAATTTTAGTTAACAACATTCCTTATGGCAGACCACCAATTGTATTCTTCTGACTTCCCTTGTCCACCATAAACTTCAAAATCGTTGTTGGGAGGTTCATTTTGTTACCCTTTAGAAGATTATAGATCATATACATATCTAAAAGAATGCATCTTTTTACTGAGTGACTTCTTGGAAAACTTGAAGTAGTCGATATGGATGCGAGGCATCTTGGCAGTAGGTCCAAGTGTTTACACAAGGGTGTCCCTTAATGAGAATTCTTATTGTGTAGACATATAAATTCCACAACCTCTCCTAGATTAAGGTTAGTAATGTCCCACTTATGACAGGGAAGATCAGTCATACTTGCAGGAAACATATTCATAAGGTTTGCCAAAAGTTCTTTCGTAATAAAGATCTCACACTTGCGGACCCAAGAAATTATTGTCAGCTTTCTATCAATTTCCTCTTTTCTCATGTGTGTGTAAAAACATCTACCCAAGTCATCACACATTATTTCATTTAAGTTTACAAAAATTTCCCATTTAACATCAATTAAAAAGGAAGAGATTGGAATATCGAATTCATCAAAAGGTTAGGAGGCAAGATGCGTTCGACTACTACCTTTCTATTCTTGTAGTGTATTTTGTACCTTGCTTCAGCTTCCATCAACTGAAACAAGTTCACTAGAGCTAAAGACTTTCCCTTCTAGAGTACAGTGAGTTTCTTTGATTTTGTCCTTTTGGACTTAGGGATTTATTCAAACATGGTTTCTTAAAACAATGGCTTATCCTTAAAAATTAGGTCCTCAATCTTTTCTTTGACCATAGGTGCTTTGCCTTTTCTTATTTCTTCTCTTTTTCTTTTTTGAGAATCTTCTTTTTCTTTTTTTTTTGGCCTCAGGAGTTTCTTTTTGTACAGCTTGCGTTGTCACACTTGCTCTGGTTCGTGGTCTACTTATTAACTGAGTAGGTTCTTCATCTGATCCATCTTTGTTTACAACCTAGTGCACTTCAGGCACTTTCTTATCCTCAGGACTAAGTTTAGGAGTAGTGGAAGGAGGAGCGTAAGTTTTTGGAAGAGATTGTAAAAGGAGTAGGAGTGGTTAGAGTAAGGATGGGTATATGAAATGATACTTTTCTTGTTTGCTCCCCTTCACTAGAGGATTCTTCTACTTATTTCTCTTTTTCCTTTTCTTCCTCTTCTTCTTCTTCTTCTTCTTCTTCTTCTTCTTCTTCTTCCTCCTCCTCCTTTTTTCCTCTTCTTCTTCTTTTTCTTTTTCTTCTTTTTCTTCTCCACTAGAGTCAGAGACAAATTATTGTTCGGCTTAAGTTTCGTTGTTTTTCAGAGGATGGGTCTGAGTCTAATTCTAGGGATAGCATAGCCAAAATCTATCTTTTTCTCTCCTCTAAAGTTTCCTGAAAGGGTGTTTCTAAAGTTTAGGGCTTAGAAGAAACAAAGATAGGTTCAGTAGGAGTATTCAAAGAACCTACTATTGGATACAGAGAAGAGGATTTAAAAAAGAGAGTTTGTTCATGACTGGAAGTTGAAGCCATGGGTTTCTTCTGTCCTTTTAAATTCATTGCCATTGAGCTTTAAGAGTTTTTAGGGGAAAGAACAAAGAGAAGGCAGAAATTGATGTTGAAGAGAGGAAAAGAATGACGTTTTTAAGGAAAAAATAGCGATGAGTAGACGAAAGAAGTATGTTTCTAGTATATTAAGCAATTTTTAAGCGTTGATTTCATGTGAGGATGGGCAGTCGTACACATAAAAAAGGAAGTGTGATTGATTGTGTATCTTCTATCAGACATGTACAGAGAACGGTCAGAATAGCGTGCACATTTTTAGAAGTTGAAATGACGTCATGAATGATTTCCTTTTTAGGACAAGTGTACCCTATTCTGACAAACAAAGAGGATCCTTCTAAAAAATAAAAGGGGCCTTTTAAACTAGAAGGAGCCTACTAAACTAAATGGAGGTCTTGAAACTGAGAGGAACCTTCTAAACTAGAAGGAGCCTAATAAGGATCGAACTAGAAGGAGCCTGCCAAAAGGAAATAGCATAAAAGAATTATACAAAATAATATTAGATAGTCTGTACATTTCAAGTTCATTTCTTAACATGTAAAATCTATCTTTAGAGAGTGGCTTAGTGCAAATATCAGATAGTTGATTTTCAATATTAACATGCAAAAGATCAATGGTTCCTTCTAAAATATGATCTCTAAGAAAATGATGCTTGATTTTGATATACTTAGTCCTAGAATGATGTATAAGATTTTTTGAAAGATTTATAGCACTATTATTATCACATAATATAAGAATATGAGCAAAGTTGAGAGACAAATCCTAGAGTTGATGCTTCATCCATAAGACTTGAGCACAACAACTGGCAACTGTTATATATTCCGCTTTAGTCGTCACAAGTGCTATGCAATTTTGTTTCTTGCAAGTCCAAAAAACAAGACATCCTCTAAGAAATTGACAATGACCATTTGTGCTTTTTCGATCAATTTTATCACCTACATAGTCTACACCACAATAGCCAACTATGTTTAAAAAATCAGTTTTTGGATACTATAGTCTAAAGTCTATAGTTCCATGAAGATATTGAAAGATCCCTTTGACTGCTTAAAGTGGTTTTCTTTTGGATATGATTAAAAATGTAAGCAAAGGTACATACTAAGCATAATATCTAATCTTGAGCTTGTAAGATATAGTAGTGACTAGATCATTCCTCTGTACTTTGTCTCATCTGTAGCCTTGCCTTCTTCATCCTTATCAAGTTTTGTTCCAATGTATATAGGACTACCTATAGGTTTGGCATTTTTTAAATGATACTTCTTGATGAGTTCCTTTGTGTATTTGTCTTGTCTAATGGAGATCAAAATTTTTGTTTGCCTGATTTGTAATCTGAGAAAGAAAGATAGTTCTCTGTTATGCCCAAAAATTTCTAAAAAGACCTAGGCTGTCCTACTCGTAAGTAGACGAGATAGTTGTAGCTAATAACCCAAGGTCGTCTCCTACGGAGCTGAAATTGATCAACATAAATTAAGTTTGAATTAAAATTAAAAAAACAATGCATTCTTAAACATTCTATCCCGATTATTGAGTGAAATCGTTTAAGGAAAATTACGAAATTAAATTGAAAATAGATAGAATCAATTGGGAGTAAAGACAAATAGATTAATCAAAGTGGAAAAACTCTAGAGAATTAATTTCACTAATTCAATCTCCTATGCATAATTAAGGGAAAATGATTGGATTATTGTCTTACTAAAATTAATAGTTAGGTTCTAAATTGATTTGAATAATGAACTAGTCCAACTTTTGTATTCAACAAGTTACTATCCAAATTAATAATGAAACCTGACTACCAATTACTAATCAAGTTGATATATTTCTAGTTCTTAACCTAAGTATCCATAGTTTCACGATTCGTATTAAACTTAATCTCTCGAATAAAATGATGCAAAGTTTGTCCATTCTATTACATTCATTTAGTTCAAAAACCACAACAATAAATAAGATAACATATCCGTGACCCAATTATGTATATTCAACTAAATTGCTACATTAATTCTTAAGAAAAGAGATCAGCCCATCATATCATACACACAATTCATAATACTCAAATACTTCAATCCTATATTATTGTCGACAGAAGTTTGAAAACAACAACCCAGTAACTACTTAAATGAACTATGATAAGATAATAAGCAATAGTCATTAAGCTAAGAAGAGTATGAATCAGTTAATACCAACAGAAAAGTAAACTCAAAGTAACAATCAACAGATGCAAAACGGGGTAAGCAAACAGAGGGTTGGATAATGAGATATTGGAGGTCTTCTGCACTCTCAACTTTTAGCTTTGGCTCTTGCCTTCTACTTCAGTTGCTCTCCTCCAGCCGAATGTTTGTTCAAGATCAACTTCAACTCTCGCTTTCAACCTCTCTTCCCAGCTCTCACTTATCTATTGTTACTCTCTTCTTCTCCTTCTTAGACTATCTCTATTTCTCGTCTTTATTTTTCTTCTTTTTCTCTATCTCTCTGCGCCTCCCATATCTGTGTCTCTGTATGAGTGAACGAATGAAATAGTGAATGAAAGATGATTCCTTCCTCAGTCGTCTCCCCCTTGCCCTTTATTGATTGTTCCTAGGTTTAGGTTATGTCCTTAATGTCGTGAGCTGCCACATATTAAAGCCAGAATTAATCTTAAAACTTCTCACGGGTGTGTATGTGGAGTCACAGCTATGACCCCGCTTGTCACACCCGTGCATGGGGAGTCACAGGTGTGACTCCCTTGTCAACCCCAAGCATTAACCATGCACGGTGGTGACATAAAATCACTACCTTGTATAGTGGTGACTTACTAAGTCACCACCATGCATAACATTTAATGTGTGCACTTTAAGGTGGTGATTGATCACCTTGTCACCAGTTTTTTCTTTCTTCTTTCTTTCTTTTAAATTTTCATGCAAAAATTACGTGACTTTGGTGTCTTAATGCAAAATTCACAAAATAACCCAATTAGCATTCATGCAATATTCACACCATTTCCACTCAATTTATCTCACATTTAGATCAAAACACAAAGATTTGTAACCAAAATTAAGATATGAAGGAAATTAAAAGCAATAGAAACTAGACACAACAATTCCCCTACACTTAAACTATGATTGTCCTCAAGCATAATGCAGAGCACTAGACTATAAAAGAACAAATAATGGAAATAATAATATTCCCAAATAATAGCCAAAGATATCAATTATCATTCCAATAAACGCAATCTAAGAACTTAAAACTTATAATACTCCATAAACAAACAATTCTTTGCATATTTAGCTAAAATCAACAAGCACTTCAATTCAGAGAACCACCAAGTGTGATAGACACTCACTCCACTCTCCATCTTTTCAAGCATTCACAGGTAGTAAATATTCACTCATCGTTTATTTTATGTAAGGTATCTACCATAGGCATGCTTACTAATCCAATCTCCACCGCTCATATCAAACACAAACATCAATCTGAAGGTCTTTATTTTGGTTGTAATAAGGCTAGGCTAAGAAATTGTAGTTTAAAACTACAGAGCTAATTGAGCATTCAAAGTAATTAAGAAAATGACATATAAAACACTCAATTCTTTCTTCTCACGTAATAAAGTTAGCACTCCCCATTTTTACGCCTCTTCTTTCCTTTCATTTTCTAGTCGTCTTCTCTTTCCTTTGTTTCTTTTCGATTAATTTTTGTTTTCCATTCATTTTTTTCTTTTTTCTTTTTTTCTTTCTCTTTTTTAATTATTTATTTATTCAATTAAAACAAGGAAATTAAAGAAAGAAAAATATATAGGAGAGAAAATTACTACAACCATACCCATCCCTAACTCAAAAGCTAACTATAAGGTATGATTCCCCAACATTTATTGCCTAAACCTGATTATACCGTTTCAAATGTTCAACTTACCCTTATGATAGGTGTAATGAAGCGGATAAACAATCAAGGTAAAGGCTCACATTTTGGGTTTAAAGAAAGAAGCAGATTCATTTAAGGTTAAGGGGTCACTGAGGGTGACATTATGGTGGCTTTTTGAGCTAACAGGGTAAATCCTAATTGCCTTCATCATTTCAACGCTTGCATAAGGTTATATGATCTCAACTAGTATTTGCAAGCAAGTTCTAGAGTTCTTTAATCATGATAGAACATTCTCAACAAAGAGTACTCAAAATTGGTGTTTAATAATTCAAAAAGGCTAAAATTCTTACCAAATGAAAAATGTTATTCATCTATCACAACAAGCTAATGTCCTTTTAACTGAAATCCAAGTTAATTGGTCTAAGCATGCAAGTATACTCATTCACTCATATTATGCATTTCTAATCCCAATTTAGTTCATTTAATGATCATGCGTCTTTAAATAATAAATGGGAAAACAAAAACACAATACACAATTAATATCCCCCTACTTAAACATCACATTATTCCTAATGTGACATAAAAAAGTAAAAGAGGGGTCTAGGAAAAAAGAAAAAATTAACATGAATGAGGACAAACATTAAAGTCTAAAAGAAATTAAACTACATATGGTACAAACAATAAAAAGAATAAGGAAAGGAATATGATACAAAAGAGTGGTGGTAGCTGCGTCGATGCGGTGTGAAGCATGGCGTCCGAAATTGAGGAATGGAGATAGATGCAAGGAAGAAAAATATAAGAGATTGAAAAGAATGCCTATGCACACAAAGCAAATAAATTAAGTCGAGTTTCACTAAAAGAAATAACAAACAACTAAATTGAAAGACAAAACAAAATGATATGGGTTACCTCCCATTTAGTGCTTCTTTAATGTCTTTTAGCTGGACACCTAAAATAGTCATTCTTGAAGTGGATCGCTTAAACTGATGAATTCTATAGTTTTCTGTTCAACTGCTCCTTCTGAATATTGTTTCACCCGATAGCCATTCACCTTAACTGTTTCTTTTGTTCGTGAGTTTTCCAATTCTACTGCTCCATAAAGAAAGACCTTAATTACTTTAAATGGCCCATTCCACCTTGATTTTAACTTAACTGGAAACAAATGCAACTGAGAATTATATAACAGAACTTACCTGCAAGACTCTTATTATGAAGGCGTTTTGTTCTTTCCTTGTAAATTTTGGAATTCTCATAAGCCTCACTCTGAAGTTCATCCAATTTTGAAATTAGAAGCAAACGCTCCCGTCCTTCGTCATCTAGATTTAGGTTCACCATCTTAATTGCCTACAACGTCTTATGTTCAACCACGGTAGGTAAATGGCAGGCCTTCCCGAAAACAAACCGATAAGGGCTCATTTCTAAGACAGTTTTGTAAGTTGTACGATATGCCCCTAGTGCATCATTTAATGTTATTGACCAATCCTTCCGTGATAGGCGCACAGTCTTCTCCAAAACCCCTTAATATGTTTGTTACTTGTTTCCACTTATCCAGAAGTTTGTGGATGGTACGGAGTCGCCACCTTGTGAGTTATGGAATATTTCTTCATGAGCTTCTCAAAAAGCTTATTGCATAAATGACTTCCTCCATCGCTTATGATTGCGCATGGAATCCCAAACCTACTAAAAATATTTTTCTTCACAAATTTAACAACAACATTAGTATCATTAGTTCGAGTGGGCATTGCTTCTAACCATTTAGATAAGTAATCAACAACATCAAGTATATATTCAGATCTTATTAAAATTCCTCGACCATTGTTGCTTTTGTGATTTCTTTTTCTTCTTTGCGGTGAACTTTCCTAATTGATCGTTCTAGTTGAGTGATATCTAGCTCTAATATTTCAGTTACACAACTAGAACTTCTCGTAACTCTTATATTCATGCAAGAGCACAAATTTAGAAATAGAAAGAAAGAACGGAAACTAAAACACCTTAGATGAAAGAACTAAACTAATTGCCTCCCCAACAACGACTGTAAAAACGTGATTAGGGTTTGGTTGTGTGTAAGTTTTAATTATTAACCCTCGATAACTAGCAAATGTACAGTTTGTTAGTATAGTACCAAAGGTGTCGATCCCACGAGGAGGGAATTAATCTAATCCTAAATTCTAAGGCCAGAAACAAAAAATAGAAATTTAAGATATAGCGAAACTAATATGATAATTTAATTCAATCAATCAAATTAAGAATCAAACACGAAAATACTAATTATTAAACAATTTGCAACACACCCAAAAATCAACTAAACTTACTAATTGAGAGAAAGAGAATTTTACCTATCCTTAATGCTAACCTAATTGATTGTGAATTATTGGACTACTGGTTCTAGACTATCCTAGGGTTAATTACTCTCTCTCGAGTTATAACCATTAACCCTAAATCATAAACCCTAATCAGATAATGGTGGTTGTAATATCTCAATTCACAACCTATCCAAAACTATAATTAGTTTTGAATTTCTCTAATAAACTATCGGAAATCTATACAAGATCTCTCTCCCCACAAATTATCGATTTGATTTAATTCTAGTTTCTATTAAATCACTCAACTCTCATTTTTCATGTTTAATTGTTTTTCATTCAAGTCAACCTCTTAGTTTATTATCGAATTATGCAAAAGAATAATCAAACCATAATAATATCCAAAAAACACATAAACAATCCTCAACATTCTAGATCCTATCATCAACTGTTCATTCCAATTCTATACAATAATAAAACAGAAAAGAACAGGAAATACAATCTAAATGGATGGCGGGAGGTAGTGACATCGAGAAACCTCCTAATTCGGGAAGTACTTTGAAACATGTTCTTCTCCTCTTCTCTCTTCCTTCTTCTCCTCCTCTATCTCTCAATGATCTCTCCCTAGTGTTTCTCAAGGTGACTGACGCAAAAAGCTTTTTTCTTTACCTCCTTTTATTCTTTTTATATCCTTTTATGTTTTGGGTAATTTTAGGATTTTTTTGAGATCTGAAAGATCCAAAAAATCCTCAAAACTTGACATTCGTGAGTGTCTGCCCATCACAGGCCACAATCATGGCCCTATAGGCCATGATCGTGGCTCACATCTGAGCCTTCTGTCATGATCGTGGCATGCAAGCCACGATTGTGGGCCATTACTTGGGCTTCTGTCAAGATCGTGGCATATAGACCACGACCGTGGGCCAAATCTGGAACTTTTGTCATGATTGTGGCCTGACATACCACGATCATGAGATGTTGTTTTGGCCCGAATGTCTCCGAAACTCCTCCGTTCTTAGATGTTGACCCTCAAACACTAGCAACCACATCAAGGTACCTCAAAACCATAATATTTAAGCTTGAAGACTTTTACTAACCCATAAAACACTTAAAACATAAATAATTAACAAACGAACACAATTTTAACCTAAACACATACTAAATGATTAAATTAATGACTAAACATATATCAGACTATGCCCTAAAACACGATGCAATTTACACTTATCATTAAGGGAGTAAAATGAAGATAGAATGAATCATATGCTTTTATACTTAATCATCTTTGTTTTTTATGGCAGCTTATTTGTTAAGTGGTTAAGTGCTCAATTTTGCTTGATTGCGTTAATTTATGATTATTTCTTTTCATTCAAATCAAATTTTAAAACCTTAGACAAAGTTATGTTCACTTAGTTTTAGCTAATTATTTATGGGATCAACACCTTAATTACTATAAGTTTATGATCCATATACCTGTAAATATTGAGAGTTTTATATTAGGTAAAATTTATTCAACAAGTTTGTGACGTCGTTGTCAGTAAATTAGTTTAGGACTTTTGAATTCCTTTATTTTAAGGAATTGTTTCCCTTTCTTGTGATTTTGGTACCTAATCATAAGAAATCAAAAATAAAAAAAGAAAGTTTGTTTTGGTACAATGTAGAAAACACATCAATTTACACATCAAAAGGCGACAATGAAGAATCTGACTAGTTAAATGCTAAGAAGAGATAGAAAGATCAATGATGGAGGAAATATATCATAGAGAGCAAAGGAGCCTTACGGACTTTACAAGCCCAAGGTTCAACTACTATCATCCAGGAATTTTACGATCACCTACATAAGTGACACATAATTTGATTGAAGTGATGGCAAACAATAGTTATCTTTAGACATTGAAATGAAGTAGATAGTAGAGAATGATTGTGGTCGATTTAATGACAACATTGTAGGCTAAAATCGACAACCTTACCAAGGAATTGAACAGCTTAACAACCTCCTCACTCTCTCCATTCAAAGCAATTCAGTAAGGATGCAAACTATATGGATGAGAGATTCATATCACAGCTGATTCCTTTATAATAATAAAAAATAATGTGGAGCAATTGAACTTTAATGAAGCATAATTTGGTTATCACATCTGATTGCTTAGTAGTGGAAAACAACAATATGGAGCAATTGAAATTCAATAAAGCACAATTTGGTTGGGGAAGTAATCATTCTTATTTAAACACATATAATTCGGGGTAACAAAACCACCCAGATTTGTTTTAGTCAAACAATGTAAGGACTCAAATGGAAAATCAAGACCTACTAGGATTTCGTCAAAATGAGTCCAATTTATGGGATTCTAAATTGGAAAAGATCGTGGATAAGCAAGAATATGGAAAAGGCCCAAAGGTGGACTAAAGGGTGATTCGATTAAGTAGCAGAAAATTATGCTTCTTCTAGTCACAACTTAGAGGTTCAATTAGGCCAGCTACCCAGTGCATTATCTACAAGAAGTGTGGGGAGCCTTCCGAGCAATATGGAAGCAAATACAAGACAACAATTTAAGGCTATGACACTTAGGAGTAGGAAAGAGCTAGAAGAACTAATGGAAAGACAAGCTAAAATCCACCTTTTAAAAGACCAAAAGAATAAGAAAAAGGTTGAAGAAAAGAATGAGGACCCTCCCTATACTCCTCCTCCACCTTACTCAACAAAAATATCATTCCCACAAAGACTTCAAAAGAACGGATTGGATACACCATTAGTAAAATTCATGGAAAAACTAAAGAAATGAAAATTTTACTTGTCTTTTATGGAAGTGTTAAAATGTAGGCCTAAGTACGCGAAGCTTCTTAACGACATATTATCTAATAAGTGAACTTAGGAAGATGACCAGACGGTAGCCATGGCAAAAACTTGTAACTACTTCATTAACAACCATATATCCTCAAAGTTGAAAGATCCAAGGAGCTTGACGATACCTTGTATAGTTGGTAATTTAGAGATTTCAAAACACTTATGCAACTTAGGCGCAAGTATAACATTATGTCTTTGTTAATTTTTAGGAAACTAGGGTTTAAAGATATGAAGCCAACTTTTCTGCTTATTCAATTGGCAGATCAATCAATAAAGAAAACATTAGGTTTGGTGGAGGATGCGCCTATAAAAGTAGACAAGTTTATAATTCCTATGGATTTCATCATGCTAGACTTTAAAGAGGATCAAAATTGTCTGCTAGTTCTTAATATACCATTTTTGGACACCGAAAAAGCTTTGGTAAATTTCCATGAAGACAACCTCAGCATTTAGATTTGATATGAACAGGTGAAATTCAACTTAGATAAGGTATTAAAGACTCCAAAGCTTTGGTTGAGGGGTTAATAATGGAACGGGATGTAACGTAACATACTTCCATCGTTTGTTTGAGGGTTTCATAATGGAATGGAACAGAATGGAATGGAAGCGGAGGGTTTCATATTACGTTCCATTCCACCCTAAACAGTAAAAATAAGAAACCTTCGACTTGGGGGTTTAGGATGGAATGTAAACTAATAAATACATACTACCTAACATACCCTCATTAATTTTTCTTAATACCAATTATTTCTTCTAACTCTAACCCCCTTTTCTCCAAACTCATTTATTACAGTCCACAAGCTTATCACCCTCAATAATATTTTTATATTGTTAATAAAAATTGTATATAATTAATACAAATTAATAAAGTTTTTATTAATGAAAAATAGAAAACG
>JAOQML010017068.1:0-11921 GCA_027568935.1 Erythroxylum urbanii | reverse complement strand
GATTCTCCCAAGAGCTTTAAGTCCATTAATGATAGTTTGAAATCGTCCAAACATCTGATCAACAGACTCATCTTCCTACATTTTAAACAGCTCATACTGGTGTACAAAAATACTGATCTTGGACTCTTTCGCCTGGTTTGTGCCTTCATGTGCAATGGATAGAGTGTCCCATTTCTCCTTCGCAGTCTCACATACATAAACTTTATCATATTCATTTCTGCTCAACGCACAACTCAGAAAGAACTTGACCTTTGAATTTAATTAAAATTTGGCTTTATGATTAGCTGACCAATTGTTTCGAGGAATGGCATTTCCTTTATCATCTACTAGTTCGTATGGTCCATTCTCAATGATATCCCAAAGATCAATGTGTGTGGATTCTATGAAGAGCAGTATCCTGTCCTTCCAATAATGATAATCTTCACCATTGAACACAGGAGGTCTTGTGACGGAGGCACCTTCAGCTGCAAAAATATGTGATTCTGCCATGGATCTTTGTCCTCACTTTGTAAGGGTGGTTCTAGGAAATTGAGCTCTGATACCAATTGAAGTAAATCACACGTTAGTGTAGACTTTACGTACAAGAAACTCGATACACAAGAAGGGGGGTTGAATGGTGTATCCTTTTTGTAAATATAAAATCTTGCTAAGAACTTCTCTTTCTTGCTAAAAAGATATCACAAAATTTATACGAAAATTATTACGTAGTTAAATTGCAAATATCTTCTATAAAATTGTTTAACAATAAAATAAACTAAAGTAAAGGATAGAGGATAGACGCTGCGATTTTTATACTGGTTCACCCAAACCATGGGCTACGTCTAGTCCTCAAAGTTTGTCTGAGTGTTTCACTATACTCCAAACAATTACAAGTATTCTTTCTTCCCTTCCAGAGCCTCTTCATGTCTCTTACAAAGTATTCTTTTAGCTATCTTTGCCTCTCCAGGCTATTAGCCTTTTCTTTCTCTCGCTAGAAAAAAATTGTGAGCTTTTGTTACAGTAGGGTTAGCTCTCTTCGTATCGTACTACAGAATTTCCCTTTTCTAAGTAAGCACTGAACACTCAAAGATCACTGATTTCTGAATCGTAAGATTTATAAGAATTTTCTCTAAGATTATAACATCTTCAACTACGACTAATATTTATAGCCTTCATCTCTAACTACTTCTTGAACTTTGATAACCGCTTCTTGATTCTTGATAACCATAATTTAGTTGAGCTCTGTAACTAACTCTGACTAAATAATTGTTTTGACGTGCTAATGTATCTTCATAGTATCGTCTATGTCTTCTTTGCGTCTGTGTTGCCTTTGCGTCTATGTTGACTTTGTGTCTGCGTCTGCATTTTGATTTTGCGTCTACGTCTGCATCTATATTTTCTTTGCGTCTGCATCTATGTTTTCATTTTACATTTGCGTCTGTGTTTATATTGTCTTTGTGTCTGCGTCTGTGTTTTGATTTTGCATCTACGTCTGTGTTTATATTGTCTTTGTGCCTGCGTCTGTGTTTTGATTTTGCGTCTGCGTCTGTGTTTATATTGTCTTTGCATCTACATTTGTGTTTATATTGACTTTGCGTCTATGTTTCCTTCTGCGTCTGTGTTCTATACTTTGTCTGCACACTTAACACACTTATAAAAAATGTTCATTTGTTTCTAACATTATTATTATTTAATTGTCATCAAAATTAATCATCGTAAAGTCCTCTTGACTTAAAAATGATAATCAAGTAAGGAAAGGAAAGATGAGTTCATTTTTTAGAGGGAGAGAGAAGAAATCTCACAAAATACTTGTATTTTGAATGAATAATGTACAATAAGTGTAAAGGATTGAAAGATTTATGGAAGGAGTGAAGAAAATACCAAGAGTTTAGTAAAAGATGAAGGATTTTAGAGAGTAGGAGAGTACATTTTCGTGTTTGTATAGAGAGAGTGTTAAAAGTTAAAGAACAAAGAAAGAAGAAAAGAAGAGGGAAATTTAAAATTTTCCCTCAGATGGGATTCCCACGATCATGGGAATACCCCTCACTCCTACGATCGTGGGTTTTCTCTCCATAAACTTTCTAGAGAGATTTCCCACGGTTGTGGGAATCATCTCCATTCCCACGATCATGGGTTAACTCTCTATAAACTTTCTAGAGAGGCTTCCCACGGTCGTGGGAAACTTACCTATTCCCACGATCATGGGTTGGTGCAATTTTTTCACTTCTAAACCTTCTTCTAAGCCTAGCATGCATTCTCAATAGTCCCACAACCTACAAACACATCAAAATAATATTACCAATAAGAAATTTAAAGGGAAAAAAAGTTAAAACTCAAACAAAATCCAAACAAAGACCAAACAAATTCAATTCAAACACGATCACAACTAAACAAATCAAACAAGCAAGTAAACCAAAAACAATCAGAGGAAAATAAAATTCCATAGGTTTCATCCTATGTAGCACTTTCTTTTATTGTCAGTAGCGTGACACTTTACCTTGGAAACTTAGCCAGGATCAATTATAAGCAGCTTGCTTCCACCTTTTTCGTTCAACATTAGTTTTGTAGCCTATAGGTAAGCTACAAATTGCAAAATAATCAAAAAGACAATATGAATAACATTATGAAAACCAATTAAGCTCAATAATTTCTTTTTTCCAAGTGATTATTTCTGAGATTTAAGGGAAAGCTATGTTACTTGAATCTCTTGGTTGTGAATAGAAGCAGCATGATTTTCCATTATTTTATCAAATTGCTCTTCCAGTCTCTTCTGAATTTCCTACTGGCTAGAAAACATCCTATTCTAGTTTCCCCCCTTGACTAAGGACAACCCCTATTCCTACCCCACTTACATCACACTCAAGTTCAAATGGTGCATTATAACTAGGAAAAGCTAACAAAGGAGCACTAGTCATCAATTTTTTCAAAGCATTAAAGGCAATAGTGGCTTGAGGAGTCCACTTGAATTCACCCTTTTTCATGCAATCGGTAATGGGACTAGTGATAGTGCTAAAATCTTTTATGAATCTCCTATAGAAAGAACATAAACCATGAAAGCTCCTAACTTGAAAAAGGTTAGCAGGTCTTGGCCAATCAACAATGGTTTGGATTTTGGAAGGGTCCATGCTAATGCCTTCATGGCTAATGACAAAACCTAGGAATTTTAAAGAGGAATCACAAAAATGATACTTTTCAAAATTGGCATACAATTTCTCACAGTTTAAGACCTCTAACATAAGTCTCAAATGCATGACATGTTCAACTAAGGAAGAGCTAAAGATTAAAATATCATCAAAGTAAACTTCTACAAATTTCTGTAATAATGGTTTTAGTACCTCATTCATAAACCTAATAAATGTTGATGGTGAATTGGACAGCCCCATTGGCATGACTAGCCATTCGTAAAGTCCCTCCTTTGTCTTGAAATTGGTTTTCTATTCATCTCCCTCCTTCATTCTTATTTGATGAAAACTGTTTGCAAGGTCCAATCTTGAGAAAATTTTAGCACCATAGAGATGATCCAACATGTTGTCAAGTTTAGGAATTGGATACATATACTTGACGGTGATTTTATTGACGGCTCTTGAATCTATCACCATCCTCTACTTCCCATTCTTTTTTGGCACAACAAAGGCCGACATTACACATGGACTTGTGCTAGGCCGAATGAAACCTCTCTCAAGTAACTCATCTACAAGCTTTTGTAATTCTTCTCCTTCTTTAGGACTCATTCTATACACATGCTTGTGACGAATAGAAGCACCAGGCACAAAATTGATCTCATGTTGAAACACCCTTAAAGGTGGCAACCCTGTTGAAAGTTCTTTAGGAAACAAAAAAGTGAACTCATTAATTAACTTTTGTAACTCTTTGGGAATTGGTGGTCGTGGCTTATCTTCCTCGTCAATATCAAGTGGTACAAAATTTGAAAATTCTCTAAGAGCATCAACCTTTTCTTCTAATGTCATCAAAGTAGATTCTTCCTTTTTCTTGCTTTTGAAATACGGCTCCTTAGAGTGAATATAAACTTTTTGCCATTATGATGTAAAAATTATGTATTGGCTCTCCCATGATGCTACGCATCCCTATCATAAAGCCATGGTCTTCTAAGAAGCAAGTGACACGCCGTCATTGGAATGACATGACACCATACTTCATCCACATATTTATCAATTGCAAATGGGACAAGACACCGTTGGTTGACTTTGATCTCATGCTTTGAATCAAGCCAAGTTAGCTTGTAAGGATTTGGTAAGGGCTTGGTTTTGAGGGCTAACTTGTCAATCATCTCATTTGAGATCACATTCTCACACGCTCCACTATCAATGACAATTTCACACATATTTCCATTGGTCAGACATCTCGTATGGAAAAGTGATTTTCTCCTCCAATCTTCAACTTCCTTATCACTACTCTATACTTTCATCAAAACAAGCATCTTAGTATCAATGTTGTAACCACTAGCTTTAATAGTCTTATCACTATCTCTATCTTCTTCATGTTCAACGTTAGCACCAAACAACAATTCTTTCTCAACTTCATAATCAATAGCCTCCATTTCTTGTATGGTCATGACTTTTTTGTTTGGGCATTCGGCTTAGAAGTGTCCATATCCTGGACATTTGAAGCACCTAAGTTTGGATTTTGGTGATTGTGGAAGAAATTTTGGAGTGTATGGGCTTGGTGTGGCAATCGATTTTGGTGGAGAAGTTTGGTTAAATGGTTTTGATGGTAGAGCCGTTAGTGGTGAAGGATTTTGTTGACGAAAATTTTGGCTTATTGGCTGTTGTGGTGTTTGGGCATATTTTGGAAGGAATTTTTAGCTTTGAGTGTGTTTAAGAGATAACTCACTTCTCATGGAAAGCCTTTTTAATTCTTGCAAAGCCTCATAGGGATAGAAGCTTACCATGTCTTGGATGTTAATTTTGAGGCCCTTAAGGAATCTTACACAAACTACCTCCTCGGTTTCCCTCAAGTCACAACTAATCGTTAAATGCTCGAACTCCATGATGTAATCGCCTACACTCATGTTGTCTTGTCTAAGACTAAACAACTGATCAAGAAGCCTTTGCCTATATTGGGACGGCATAGAAGCCTCATCCATTTCGTGTTTCATTTGCTACCATGTTTGATAACGTGGCCTTCCTTATCTCACTCTTCTTTTCTGCAAATTGTCCCACCATTGTGCGGCATAGCCCTTCAATTTTAGGGCTACTATCTTCATCTTTCTCTCCTCATCAACTTCCTTCAATTCAAAAGCCCTCTCTACACTATAGACCCAATCTTTGAACGCCTCCGCATGAAGCTTTCCAAAAAACTCCAATATGTCTACTTTGAAATTAAACATGTTGTCATTTTGTGAGTGTTGTGTAGTAATCGGTCTACCTCTTCTAGCCTGTGGCCTTATCTCTCCTCTGCCTCCTAAATTCAGTCCTTCCTCATTCTCCAAGTCAAACAGCTCTTTAAAGGTGGGATTAGGGTCGAACCTACTTAGGATTCCGAGTGTGTAATTTATTGGGAAAGGGGGAGGATTTGGATTTTAGCTTGATGATGTTGGTTGTTTCATGGATTGATAGGCTCTTTCTTTGGCTTTTGAGGCTACAAGTTTTAGGTGTAGGGCTTCAATGGTGGCATTAATAGCATCAACATCTTAGGGGGTTGGATTGATTGGGTGTTTGGATGTATGTTGCAGATTGGGTGTATTTTTTGGGTGGGGACGTCGACATGCCTTGGTGTAGCATCGTAAAGTGGTTCTCTGATACCAAAATTTGATGGCGTGTGGTGGTTTTGGTGATTGGAATTTCGGGTAGGTGATGATAAGTGAAAGTTTAGTCTAGTTTTGAGTTTATCGGATTAAGAATTAGTAGTAGAATGTTTTGTATTTTATGGACAAACTACAAGGAATTTGGGGATGGTTCTAAAGGAAAAATTGTAGCCAAGAAGTCAGCTACAATTTGGTGAAGTTTCATATTTTAATTAATGTGTGAAAAGTTATGGATGAGATGGCGAAACTGGTCAGGAATGATACTGTTTTGGGAAAGGAAGAAGAACATTGAAAAAAAACGTGGAAGTTTTTGGAAAACTAACAAACCCTTGTTCTATTTTCGGTAAATAGACAACCCAAGAGCAAATTGACACTAAGTTTGAGAATAATCAAGATTTTTATTCATAAAATACTCCTCTTCAAAAGGAAACAAAACATGACTTAAATAGGAAACTTAGCTAAAAGGAAGGTGGAGAACCACGTGATTCAGTTTCTCACCTCCTAGTGGACTCTTAATGAAACATTCGTAACCAAAAAAACAAAAACTTTCCATAATTGTCCACTATACATGCATTAATGTGGAAAATTAAGGATAGGAATTAAAACACACTAAATTCGCATTAGACACATTAAAAAGGAAACTTATGAGCAATGAATTGCTCTTATTGAAAACAAACCATAGGTTGAAAATATTATACCTTCTCTTGGCTAAGTCTAGTTATAGGACAACATGTGACTTGATTTTGACCAAAAGCCTTCTCCCCTATGGGCACCATTTGGGTTTCAAGATCATCAACTTAGACTAAGGCTTTAGAGTCCCCAAAAGGTTTCCATAAAGCTTGATATTGTAAGAGAATGTTGAGGCCAACTTCTTCTAGCTCTTCGTCCTCCTTGGCTGGTTCTTCTTCTTAGGCTCAAAAACCTATGTTAGGCATATATTCCAAGGCATTTTTTGATGGTCCTCCATCATTACCTTACTAAATCTCTCAATCTATTGGAAAGTATAAATATATTCAACATTCATTAAATACATCTTTTATTCAAATCAATAAAATAAGGGTTTAACAAGATAGTTCAAAAATACTTCCTAAAATTAATTAGCCACTCATGGTACCTATAACATCCCCAATGATTAAACATTCCATCATACAATGACTAGAAGAGGTAAAACAACTGAAAATTAAATAAAAAGAACTTCTCTTCTCTTCCAAAATCTGGAAATTTTGATGATGGTAAGCTCTTTTCCCAATTGTGATTCATGATCCTTGAATCTTCACCTTCCTCAAGACTCCAAACCTAAATTTTTCACTCAAGGAGGCTATTCTATATAGAGGTCTCACGTCCCCCTTCATCTATAGGAGTTTATTATCTTATATAGTCCAGAAAACCTAAAAATTAATTGAACCCCACATATGTTCTTGGGTTGGACATCCCACGATGGGAGTTGGCATGATTCCCACGATCGTGGGTTTTGCATCAGAATGCTTCCTCTTCTCTTCTCCTCTTTGGGTATTTAGCTTAATTGCTAAGTTGCTCAATCTTCATTCCTATAATAAAATAATCAATTCTTACCCTAAATTAACATCAAACGTAAAAGAAAAACAATGAAGATCAAACTAAACGAAAACATACAAAATGAATCCTAAATACAAAAATAATAAACTATTATGCTTGAAACACATACCAAATACTTAGGAAAAATGCACACTAATGCATAACTATCAATAGCTTCTCTTAAACTGCTTCATGTTAAACCTTTTTAGCATCTTGTCTATGTATGTAGACTGAGAAAGATCAAGCAACCTCTTAGATCTATCTCCATATATCTTTATCCCCAAACTATATGTTGCTTCTCTAAGGTCTTTCATAAAGAAGTTCTTAGCTAACCAAATTTTTATTGATCGCAAAGCTGAGACATTGTTTCCTATTAGCAATATGTCATCTACATACAATACAAGGAACACGATTGCACTCCTACTAAACTTCTTATACATACATGGCTCATCTGAATTTTGTAAGAAACCAAACTCGTTGATTGCCTCGTCAAATAAGATATTCTAACTCCTAGATGCTTGCTTCAATCTACAAATGGATTTTTGAAGCTTGCATACCTTTTCTCCATTTATGGATATGAAACCATTAGGTTGTGTCATATACACATCCTCAGTTAGGTTTCCATTAAGAAAAGTCATCTTCACATCCATTTTCCATATCTGATAATCATAATGAGCGGCAATGACTAGGAGCATCCTAATGGATTTAAGCATAGCCACTGGGTTAAACGTTTTGTCATAGTCAACACCTTGCCTTTAACGATAGCCTTTAGCTACAAGCCTAGCTTTATAAGTAACTACATTACCCTTCATGTCAGTTTTCTTCTTGAAAACCCATTTGCACCTTATAGGTTTCATCCCTTCAAGTGGGTCAACCAAATTCCATACTTAGTTTTTATATATGGAATCCATTTCGAATTTCATAGCTTGAAGCCATTTGTCACATTCTGAACTCTTCAAAGCTCTTCATAGGTAGTAGGCTCATTATCTTCTATAAGCAATATGTGGTTAAGTTCACTTATGATGACATATCCTACTGAACTATGAACTTCTTGTGTGTCAGAAGGTTCAACTATTGTTTCATCTTTATAAACAATAGTGTTAGGTCCAGGCAGTTGATTTGCGTCTGTTTGAGCATCTTGAACTTCCATAAGTTCAATTTTACTCCCACTGTCTTCTCTTAGAATAAACTCTTTCTCTAAAAAGACAATATGTTTTGAGACAAACACTTTTTATTTTGAAGCAATGTAGAATTTTTATCATATAGTTTCCTTAAGATATCTTACAAGCAGATGCTTGTCAGATTTAGCATCAATCTTATTTGACTAAATCCTCTTCACATAAGTAGGATAACCTTAAACTTTTAAATGAGAAGGATAAGGTTTATTATTAGTACATATCTTATATGGAGTAGCATCAACTGAATTCGATGGGACTCTGTTTAATACATAAACAAAAAGTTTGAGTGCATACGCTTAAAAGGATTTTGGTAAATTCGCTAAACCTACCATATACCTCACCATGCCTAACAAGGTTTGTTTTCTCCTCTTAGCCACACCATTGTGTTGTGGTGTGTAAGGTAGAGTCCACTGGGACAATATTCCATTATTCCTGAGATAATCCAAAATCTCTTAGCTTAAGTATTCACCACCTAGATCTTATCGAAGTGATTTAAAACTTCTCCCAAGTTATTTCTCAATTGCATTTCTGAATTCTTTCAACCTTTCAAAGGCTTCAGACTTGTATCTCATAAGATACACATGCCTATATCAAGAATGATCATTGATAAATATAATGAAGCATACGAAATCACCTTTGGCATGTATGGACATTAGACTATATACATCAATATATATTAGATATAAAAGTCCACTAGTTCATTCACCCTTTCCCTTAAAGAGTAACTTAGTCATCTTTCCTAATAAGTAAGATTTGTATGTGTCATATGATTCATAATCAAGTAACCCTAAACTACCACACTTGTGTAGTTTATACATGTGTCTCTCACTTATATGGCCAAGGGGACAATGCCATAAGTAAGATGATTTCACGTTATATTGTTTTATTCTTTTGTTAATATTAATATTTAGAACTGGATTAAACATATCCAATATGCATATACCAATGCACAATGTATACATTTAAATAAATTGAACAACCATTGTTATTGAAATTTAAAAGGAATCTAACTTTATTACTACTAAAAACATACATTACATTTTTAGTCAAAGCAGGTATATAGAAACAATTGTCTACTTTTAGTACAAGCCTTCTAAGGAGTGTCAAAACATATGTGCCTCAACTAATGCAGTAACTCTTGCTCCATCACCCATTCTTAGGCCTGACTCTTCCTTGTTGAGTTGTCTACTATTTCTAAGGCCCGTCATGTCAGTACAAATGTGTGAGCCATATCCGGTATCTAATACCTATATGATGTTATCAGAAATAGTATGAATATCAATAACATAAATACTTAATCGCAGGTTTTCAATATGAAAAAACTATAATAATTTACCTTGATATTTCGTAAGTGCACAGGTCATTTGTGTAGTACCAAAGGTGTTGATCCCACAAGGAGGGTTAATGTAATCATAAAATCTAAGGCCGAAAACAATTTGCAATAACTCAAAGTGAACAAAACTAAAACAAGAAATTATTTCAATCACGCAATTAATTCCAAGAATCAAATTAAAAATATAAACAAAATAGCATATGAAACACCCAATCGAGAATCAACCTAGCAACTACCAATCGAGAGAAAGGGGAATTTTATCCAACTTTAATGAAAACCTAACTGATTATGAATTTACTAGATTACCAGTTCTAGATGGTCCTAGGGTTGATTACACTCTCTCGAGTTATAACCATTAACCCTAATTTATAAAACCTAATTAGCTAAGTTTTACTAATTATAACCTTGGTAATTATCGCAATCATATAGGTCGTTCGCGTAGTACCTAAGGTGTCGATCCTAGAAGGAAGGGAACTAGTCCTAAAATTTAAAGGCAGCTGATTGAGCCTAACTTTATTATCTAAATTGACAACACTTTCATGGCCTTTACTGTACTTTTTGACTCCCAATTGTTGATTTTGTGCTTAAATTAATCCTTTAGTGTGCACTTTTATTTTATGCAATTTGATAGTAAAAATTGTCACAATTGGTATTAATTGCATTTCTTAAGTTTTCTAAGAACAATTGATACTCCAAATTGCTATTTTTGATTGTAGGATCCTCAAGGAGAATGGAGTCAATGTGCTGAATTGAAGTCAACAGGAGATCATAGCCTTCGGGAAAAGTATGCCTCAGCGAGCTTGCCTGTCATTGCGGTAAAAAATGAGGAATTAGCCTGAACGTTTGGGAAAATATTGTCGCGACGAAGGAGCCAACAAAGAATAAATCCTTTCGGGCAAAGTTAGCAGGGATGAAAGTCATTTGTCGTCGCGACGAAATGTCGAAAACCCAAACATATTTGGGAAAAATCTCTCATTGTTCCGACCCGACCCGTGATCCAACATTTAAAAACATGCCAAATTAGGTTATACGAGAGACTTGGACAGATATTCATACGTCATCTCTCACTCTCGACCATCATCCATTACCCATTTTTCCACTTCTCATCGTCGCTCTCTGCTGCTACCATGGATGCTATCGGTGTATCTACAGTTGTGAGTGCTCCCGAAGAGATGCTTGGCTAAGCACCATTTCCTCTTGAAAATATAGTGATGGCTTGAGTTTAATGGGCTTTAAAGGGGAGTATTTTGTTCATATCTTTCTACACTGTTATGAACTCCTGAGTTAGGATTTATGCTTTGTAGTTAGAGCTTCAATCAAGAGTTGAACAATGTATTGTGTTATGGATTTGTTTGTGTAGAACTTGGATGCTCAAAATATGAAGTTTCATATATGTCTTTTTTTTTATTGTGTTAATTCTCTTTTATCTGCCTAGATGTGTTTGATATTAAGATTATGCTTGATCCAAATTGACCACTTGCATTAACTTGTCCATTACACACACTAAAATGCATTCAACAAGGTTTTAAGAAATGGAGTTCATTGATTAAAAACCTGGACTTAAAGATTTCTTTAAGGTTTATCATTCGAAAATTTAGTGAATTTTGTTCCCAAAAGATTTGTTTTGAACCATGATAACCAAAGCTCGTTTTCAAGAGGATTTTATCGCATTTGATCATTGTTTAAGTTTTCACTTTTCATTTCCCAAAAATCCAATAAAAACCCCTTTTAATACACTTTTCTTTCATTTAGTTCAATTCATTTAGTTTAATAAAAACAATCCAAACCCCACTCTTAACTAATTTAGTTTGCATTTCATGACAATTAGGCTAGCTTAGCTCATCTGCTCTAGGTTCCGATTAAGTGAGACGACCCAGGGTTGCACTCTATGTTGCAATCCTTGGAATTAAATTTTTTGTTCGGTTTCTAAGAGAGTAATCCAAAGACTCAACTACACACTGATCAAAATGGCTCCATTGTTAGGGAACCAAGCAATTGGTTTTCTTTAGGATAGTCGTTGTCATCTTTGTTTGCCGTTGATAATAGGAACCTTTTCCTTTAGATTTCATTTTGGATAGTTTGATTTCATACTTGTCCATAGTATAGTTTTTAA
>JAOQML010017048.1:0-11923 GCA_027568935.1 Erythroxylum urbanii | reverse complement strand
TTGATGTAAACTTGTAAACAGTAAACTGTACAGTATATAACTGTATAATATATCAGTGGACTATTTTGCAAATTTTAAAAATTTCAGGGACTATTTCATAAATATAAAAAATTGCCCGAAACGATACCCGGTATTGACCGGTACCGGTACAATACCATTCTAAAACTCAATCCGGTATTAAATTCGGTACGATATTCGCAACATTAGTTTAGATAGACCAAAAGAAAAGAAAGAGGATTAAAGAATAAGAAGTAAATGATGAGAAAAGAGAAGAGTCAAAAGGACAGGAGCAAACCATAAAATAATTGAAATAATAAAAGGAAGGGAAGAACTGAAAAAGCAATATGTGAGGCAAGGACATAAATGACTTTGAAAAGGGGGAGGGGATAGTACTAAGTAGAAACTTACCTGAGAGAATGCAAGAAACTAGCCAGGAGATTGATTGAACAGAAAATGATATATTTTAAGTTTAATATTGATATTCATGCTAGACTTTTCTTGGTATCTGATTTCTGATCTTATAATGGCAATATTAGCAATGGATTTTCAGTTTTTATCATGATTATGGAGATTGTAGAAAAGTCTACTTATGATTACGGGGATTATAGAGAAGTTTACTGAGCATATGCTTTGATTAGCTTAATAACCTTTAATCTTCTATTTGCTTAGAACTTTCTTTCCAAGCACACAATTCCAATCACAAATAAAGCAATCCTCTCAACTTTCGTCCTTTTGCCTTCCTTTCTCCAATGCAATCATTGATATCTTGTTTCGCATTGATGGTTCTCAGAGAGGATGGGCTTGACTTAAAATTTTAATCAATAGGAGAAAAGGTTAGATATCTAATATTTAATAGAAGTTAATAATTGGAGTAATGTACTCAATGAGTCATGATTGAGTCGTGACTAAACAATGTAAAGAAGCTTCCTATGCTAAGGACCACAAGCAACATATTGTCCCAAAATAAGACCAAGAGGACAAGACTCCGAAGTGGTCCTCGACATAAGCTGAGCTACGGAAGGACAACCTCCCGCGCCAGTCCCCACTTAAAAAAGCAAACTTTTTTTTTCTTCCTGTCCCATCTCTTCTCTCTTTCTTCAAGTTACTTTGTCTCTTAAACGTTGAACTCCAACATTAGGAGCCCTTACTTTTCGTGCCCTTGGGATTGGTTGAGGATGTAAATTTCGAGATGTGTCTCAACTGACTAGAGACTTGAGCTTATCTACTGATCTCACCATACAAGGGGCCCAAATTTTAAAGGTTGCCACCAAGATTCGAACCCTCACCCTGCAAGTCGCCAACATGACAGGCACCACACCACCCAAGCCTTTGTCCGTTGAGCTACACCAGGGGGCTTTTTTCTTTAAGTTACTTTGTCTCTTTCTTTCATCGAAGGAGGAGCATGATTATACAGGTGGATGAATATCAGCTTTTAGTCGTAGGAGCGTGACTTTGTTAAAGATTTCTGCCACTCGTTTAGCAGTCTTTTGATTAACAGGAGGACAGAAAAAGAAGAAAAGCAGAAAACATGCTGTCATCCTTCTTAATAAATTGATCATTAATGACTATGACAATAAATCCAGTTTGAAATCATTATCCAGGGAAGCTAGCAATAATGATTAATATAGCAGTTTTTCCTGTTTCTGTAGAAACTATACAAAGAAATGGAAGATCGGATTGAAAATGTAGTGAAACTCAATAGAATTCCTGATGATGCAAAGTTGAAGCATAAAGGAATGATGTTTTAGTTCTAATGTTATATTGTAATTTGAATATTTTAGTTAACTTCATTTATGAATGTACTTTGTGAAATTATTTTTTAATTAATTTTAAATTTTTCGGATGTCTTTGTCGTCAGTCTATCACTGTCCAATCAGCCTCGGCTCCTGGATATTCTTAGCTCTACCACTGGTTCTCGAACATATTAAAATTCTCTTACATTTGCATAATATAAGATAATGATATTTGTATTTTGTTAATCATATACCGTACCTATATGCATATTAAACTCTGCCTCCTCCATGATAAGATAATGATATTTGTATTTTGTGAATCATATACTGTACCTATATGCATATTAAACTCTGCCTCCTCCATTATATGTACACATGATTAAGCTACACGTCTTCAGCTGCATTAATTTCGGCATAGAGAAGTAGAGCAGCATAATGAGCTCCAAAAGCTCCCTTGTTCTTCCAACTGTAGATTTCTCGAACACAAACATCAAACAAGGCACGCCTGAATGGAAGCTGGTGAAATTCCAAGTTCGGAAAGCTACTCAAGATTTTGGTTGTTTCAAGGCTTTGTTCAAAGTTCCTAGAGATCTGCTAGAGGCAATGAATGAGGCAATGGAAGATGTTTTCGACTTACCCTCAGAAACAAAGCAACGTTTTGTTTCTGAGAAGCCTTTCGAAGGATATACGGGTCCATCCCCACTAGTTCCACTTATGGAGAGTGTATTCATCGGCTGTCCTGACATCTGCGACAGTTTACAAAGTGTCACTAAAGTCTTATGGCCAGAAGGAAACCAAGAATTTAGGTTTGTTAAATAACCTTAAACCATAGTTTTAAATAGAGAGTCGATGATTATTATAGTAATTATAATCAACATGTATAAGATTACCTTTATAACATATTGTAATTAGTCTTAATAACAGTTTAGGCGATCTTCACTTCAAAAATGACAATATTACTGAAATATTAATATTGCGACCTGACTGCAGTTTAAAATATGCAATCCCAGCCATTTTGCTTGTCCAATAAATTAATGCCAACACAACTTCTTGAAACAGAAATTTGCTTTGACAATTCATGCGATCTGTTTATATTGATAGCCAGGCTATACATTCATACTCAAAACATTTAATGGAATTAGCTGAAACAATAAGGAGGATGATTATAGAGAGCTTGGAACTTGAAAAGTATTGGGAGGAACACATAAACTCTACATACTATGCCCTCAAGATGATGAAGTACGAAGAACCTCAAAGCACTGAGAGAACGGAAGGGCTAAGAGCTCATGCTGATCCTCAAATGTTAAGCATATTGTACCAGTATGGAATAGACGGGTTCGAGCTACAAACCAAAGACGGTGAATGGATTAACGTAGAATTCTCGCAAGACTCCTTCATCGTCATAGTCGGAGAATCTCTCCATGTAAGCAACTTATCTTTCAATTTCCTGCAAACGACTTTCCAATATAGAATAGTCTTTCCAAGCTTCGGTTGATAACTTTGTTCCACTTTGTGTATTTTTTTTTTTTAATATCTGTTTATAGGCATGGACAAATTGTCGATTGCATAGTCCATATCATAGAGTTATGATGACAGGAGACAAAGCAAGGTTCTCTGCCTCATTTGCTATTTTCCCAAAGAAGGGTTACGTGATAAAGGCCGCAGAAGAGCTAGTAGATGAAGATCACCCTCTAGTTCTCAGACCTTTCGATTTCTTTGAGTACATTGAACTCCTTAGTCAGGAAGTTATTAACATAAACGAATCTCCTTTAAGGTTTTATTTTGGAGCCTGATAAATATGTATTTGGCTATTATTTTCCTATGATTGGAATGTGTGAGAATGTGATCCGTTTTAGCATGACATTGTGTACTCCAATGTAAGAATGAATAATTAACCAGGACCGCAGTTCAATATCCTCAATGTATGCAAATTGATTTTCAAATCCTTAATTTCCTCCTTTTCTCTCGGTGGTTCTTAGCTCGTTTCGTCAATGTATGGATGTCAATTTTTGCTTAGCCTGCTCAATCGAACCTATTGTAGCCTCACTGATTGAGTCCATCCATTTTTGGACTTGTCTTTGGCAATCGATAAGAACTACAAACATCTAAAATAAAGGAATATAAAAATTAAATAGTGGCCTTGTAGCGATGGAAGTACATAGTTAAGCCATTTTAGTTGAATTTAAACGAAATTGAGAAAGGTTGGCCATACTAATTAACATGATGAATTAATGTGAAACAAACAACTTAAATATTCATGGCCTTTGACTAGCAAAAGTTGTATTTAATTTTATAAAAATCGTTTTGCACATAGATATCAAATTTAACTTTCATCTTACACTTTGCCTCAATAATTAGCCATTCATGTAAGAATTTTCTTTAATAAAGGTAAATAACTAAATTTTGACTTGAGTGGTTCAAAGTCAGTATAGCGAGGCTTTAGAGAAGGTAAAATTTATATGCAACTAAATATTACTTAATTTGAATTTAAATATTAATATATATTATGTCCAGGTTAATATTGACACTTTGTTTTAGTATGTATGCATTTACTATATTTTACGACTTTGTGTTAGTTAAAGACAATATAATAAACAAAATACTAAATTTATTATAATTAAGTCTAATATTCAAATCAATTATCAAATATTCATTACATCTCCCGTAATCCTAATGTCATCTCAAGTTTGAATTATCTCTTTGTATTATGAGTTTTATTCAACTTCAATTACCTACTATCTATATTGAAGATCATTTAATCATTTTAAAAATAATAAATTCTTTTCTCAATCATTTCACATTTTGTGTCTCTTAAAGAGTGCAAATTGTATTTATCATGTATCTTTAAATTAATGGTTCAAGTACTAATATTCTTTAGAAGATAATCATCATAATTACATATAGATTCTCCTGAGATTGGTTTATAATGATGGAATTAATCTTTTTTAGAGATCATGTGAAAAGTAACTTTTAAATTGAAAAACCATACATCAAGTAGTGACGTCCTAATTTTAATTATTATTGCTGCTTTACATCATAGGGCATTACTATCATTTGAAACACTTGCAAAATTTCTTTAAGGATTACAATTTTCTTATTTAAATTCCAATTATCTTTTTCAGGTGACTTTTCTTGCAATATTTATAGTATTTTAAATTCTTCTTACTTTTTTATTATGATCTAATACAATTTTAACTCTCAATTAGGCCATGTTCCTTTGATTTTATTCCATTTGATATCATTTGTCAAGTATATTAGCCTTATACTAATGCCTACAATACAATTATCCTTAATGATGATAGCTTTCACCTTTAGCTTCTACAAAGAGAAAGTATTCTCATTGAACTTCTCAATCTTAAATTTGGCTTCTATTGCTAATATTCAAACTACTTTGAGCTAAGCAAAATTGCTCCATTATTTTATGCAAATAATAATTTCATACGTAAACGGTATTTAATATTTTCAAAGAGTGAATGTATCTAACTTATTTTATGAGGTGGAGGATTGAAAACTACAAAGCATACATTAAGTAGATATATAAACTATAATTAAGCTTGAATGCCAATTGTTAATAATTAGATAGATAGAGTAAAATCACAACTTAACTAAGATTGGAAATAAGACTTATATCATATTTATTATAAGAAAATTTATATTTTAAACACTCAGTAACTAAACGTTGAAAACACTCACTTAGAACCCATAACAGTTTTTTGAAAAGTTAAAGGATTGTAATTAAGAAAAAAGATCCTTACAAGAACAAAGACAAGCCATACATCTAAATGGCAGCGTTTGGGCAACTCTGAAGACTAACTAAAATGACAGCTTATGAACGTTACAAGCCTACAAATAATAAACCACAAAGAGCGACTCTTTAGGCAAAAATGGAAAAAAAACAAAACGCATCTTTCCCCCACACCCTACCCTACCAAATTAGGTTTGGGTGATTAGCATCGTCTAGAGGTTTGATAGTCAATCTTCTTCAGAAGAGCTCACCTCTAGATCATTCATGACGTCTTGGATCAGAGTTCTGTTCGTAGCATTCAGGATCAACAGTCACCCTTGTATAGGAAGGATTCGACTTTCTAGGTATTTTCTTTCTAGTTTGCAATCCTTAATAATCTAAGAACCTGTTGCGCATATTAGTTAACTGATTCCCCATGAAGATGCTAAACTAGGGTTAACTATTTCAGATGTGGTAGCATATAACAGATACTTTCCGATTGCTCTTGTTAATACGTAGAGTAACTCCTTTCTAGGTCTTACTTTGTTTTGGAATCTTCTATAATTCCTCTCTCACCATATCTCTTTGATAGAGAAGGAGAAAGATATAATATAGATATGCTCATTGTGTCTGGAACTCTGATCCAACTTTAGAAGCCATTCTAGTGCTTCTGTGAAAGTTAAACCTACATTTGAAATAAGACATTACTCTTGTATCTTCTCCTATATAAACTGGGAATAGGGACAGAGAAAGAATAGGTGATTCCTAGATTCCTCCTCCCTTTCACATAGTACACAGCTAGCATTAGAAGTAATGAAATGTCTGTCCATTGTGCTTAACTTATTAAGCACAGTGAGCCATAGAAGGATAGAATGACTAGGCTTTAGAGACGTATGCCGGATGATAAGGGACCAAATCTGCCTATAGTTATTCTAATTCTACCACTTTCTGAATCTAACAATGTCGAAGGTGTTCGGAAGCATCTTGAGACATTGGAATATGTCCTCCTTCTTTAGATTTGGTTAATAGTTTGGAGTAAGATACTGCAATTTCGATGGAATGTTCCATTATCCCCGTAGTAAGGTAGAGTTAACCTTTGGGTTGATAGGAAATCCACTCCATATTTAAAGAGCTTGAGGATATATAATTAAAGGGCCCTTACCAGTCCAATTATCAAACTATAAATAAGCCTTTTCTCCACTTCCCACCCTACAATTCACCAGAGGTTTTAAGATAGGTTTTAGCTTCAACAGTTGGATCAAGGGCCAAGAGAAGGAAGGTTTTATCTGTATAGCCCAAAGGTTAGTTCCTTTTAGGATATAGTTATGAAACCATCGTATCCATAAAGACATCTTTTCCAATAGAACATTCCATAGATTATTGATCAAAGCTGAATTATTAAATGAGGCAATGGGGATCAATCCTAATCCCCCTTCTTCTTTCCTTTTACAAACTTCAGACCATTTAACCTTGACAAAGTGGCTATCCGAATTTAAATTTCCCCAAAGAAATCTTCTGAAAAGCTTCTCAATGGTTTTCATGACACCTTTAGTTAATAAAATGTTTAAGGACTAGTAAACATAAAGAGAGTTCAGGATCGATTTGATGAGCTGAAGCCTTCCACTAAAAGAGAGGACCTTGTTAGACCACATAAGCAATCTTCTTTATATTTTTTTTATCAATGGAAAACATTTAGTAAATTTTATTCTTTTCGTAGTAATAGGAAGTCCCTAATAAGTCAAAGGAGCAAGTTTCCTCTTCATTCCTGTAATTTTAGAGATATTATTTTCCATCATAGTAGCACTAGTAGCTAGGATGTACTGGCTCTTAGTACGATTAATCTCCAAACCTAAAAGTTCTTTGAATATAGACAGTGTTGACATGAGTAATTCAATAGACTTCTTATGAGCCTTAGAAAAAAGCAGCAAGTCATCTGTAGAACATAGATTGCTTAGCCCTACTCTCTTGCATTTACTATGAAATCTAAAGTCTTTGCTTTTGCCTACCTTATATTAGATCAACTGACTTAGGACTTCTATGCATATGATGAATAGATAAGGAGAGATTGGATCTCCTTGCCTTAAACCTCTTGTACTCTTAAATATATCAGTAGGTGTACCATTAACGAGGATAGAGTACGTAGAAGTGGTGATACAAGCCTCTACCCATCTGACAAACTTACTAGGAAAACCCAATGGCCATAAGGTTTGAAGGATAAAATCCCATTCCACATGATCAAAGGCTTTCTTAAAGTCAACTTTAATGATACAATTTAGAGGGTTGTTATTCCCTTGATACCCTTTCATCAGCTCTTGGACTACAGAAATGTTATTCCCAATTCTTCTACCATGTAAAAAAGAACTTTGATTATAAGAGATCAACGATTTCAACACTAATTTCATCTTGTTTGCTAAGATCTTTGAAATAACCTTATAAAGGAAATTAGTACATGCAATAGGCTTGTAGTCATCCAATAAAGCACCATAATTGGACTTGGGGATCAAATAAATATGGGCATTATTGGTCTCCTTTAGAAGAACCCCCTAGAGAAGAATTATAGAATAGCTCTTTTAATCATGGGACCAATTTCCTACCATGTTTTATGAAAAAAACCATTAAATCCATCAAGTGCAGGAGATTTATTAGGGTGCATTTGAAACACAACCTCCTATATTTCCTTCTCTTCCATTGGTTCAATGAGGGTTGATTCTTGTTGGTGAGATAACTTAATATGAATAAAGGAGCAAAGAGAGATAGAATTTACTTATGATCGAGTAGAGCCATAGAAACTCTTAAAATATCTCTCAGCTTCCTTTAAAAGGTCTTTTTACTGGGAAATTCCTCCCCATTCCACAATATAAGGGAGTTAATTCTATTTGTATTCCTTCTATATAAGATTAAGTTAAAGAAAAACTTAGAACACTTTTCACTATCTTTTAGCTAATTGACCTTAGCCCTTTGTTCCAATTGACTGTCATGATCCATGACTTTAGATACATAAGACATTAAAAGATACTTCTCTTACATTAGCAAAATAGGGTTTGTAGGGTCTAACTTTAACTCCTATTATATCTTCTGTAGATCTTTCTTAGCTTTTGTAACGGCTTGTTGTATGGAAGAAGATTTTCTACTCATTAGAGATTTCATCTCCATTTTGATAGCCTTGAGCTTCTTATTACAGATAAACTGATATGCTCCTTCCACTGAAACCTCCAAACCCTTTTTAAGAGCATTAGTGAACCCATCGTCATCTATCAATAGGTTGTTAAGCCTGAAAGGACCTCTTCAAACATGGTGATGGATGAGGTTCTCTATCCTCATAGGAGTGTGATCTTAAAATAGAGGTCAAGAAAAGTAGTTACATTATTAGGAAATTGTGTAATCCAATCCTTGTTCACCAATTTCCAATATAGTTTTTTCCTCAAAGCCCATCTTTCAGACTACTTATTACTCTAGGTGTAAAAGTGACACTGGACCTTTAAGTCAAAAACTTCAATTTTGTCTACAAAGTCGCTAGAATTAGCTGGGAAGTTCTTCAAGCTATAATTCCCATCAACTTCAGTCTTATATAAAGTAGAATTGAAATCACCACATAACAGCCAAGGACCATTTATAAGCTTCTAAAAGTCTAGTAAGCTATCCCATAAGAGTTTCCTTTGGAAAATATGATTAGCACCATAGATAAAGGAGTCAAAGAAGTCAACGTTTACCTGAAGGAGTTTACATTTCAGGTGGATAGCTTGTATCTCTATAGCAAAACATGGACATCTACCAATAAAGTATCATACCCGATAATAATTCTCCCATACCTATGAGTTTTATGGTTGGAGATTAATTTCCATCTAAAGCCCAGCTTATTCAACAGCCTAAAATTCTCGTTTCTGATTTTAGTTTCAAAAAGAGCAAAATTCCATAGATTTATGTTACAGACAAAATCCCTTAAAGCTAAAAGCTTTAAGGGCAATTAATCTCTCCCACATTCCATGCTATTATTTTCATTATAAAAAATTTTGGTTTTTAGGGCCCTTCCCTTTGCCCCTGTTAGATTTCCTTTTAGTGGCTGTCAAAAATTCCCCAATGATGGGATCATCCTCTTTATTCTCTACCGAAGTAGAACAACTACTTTCCATATGGACTAAACCATTAGATTTGTCATTAAGGTTCATTGAAAGTTCATCCACCCTCTTATCCTCACCCGTCTCATTATCTTCTACTTCAGCAGGCTCCTCTATTGCTTTTCCCCTAGCAATATCTTTGACAGTAACTTCTTTTTCACCCTCAACTACTAGTACTTTCCCATCACTTGCTTTAGCATTTTCTTCGGAATCATTAGTGTTGTTGCTTGGATTGACCAACAGTTCCTTCTTTAAGTTAGTAACCCTTTCTCCCATTAGCTCGCCATAATCCCCCTTTTGAAAAAATTTTCCCGTAGGTATCCATCTTTTACCTTGAGAAGCAAGTGAAGGCTTCCATTGGTATTGCACAGACATATTATATTCATAAAGGGATCCATCAAGCCCCAATCTTATAATAGGAATAGTTTCTAATAAACCATTGGATAAATCCATGTTAATGCATATTCTAGCATATCACAACCTCTTCCTATTTGATGTATTACCATCTAAACGTAGAGGTTTTCCTAGGAAGCTAGCTATCATAATCAATCTTTTTATTGTCCAATATTTAAGAGGAACATTATAGAGATTTACCCACATTGGAGCCGTCATCTTTTCCTTGCAATCAATTTGAAAACCTGGCTACCAAGGCTGCAAGAATAGTGAAAATGTTGCCACATGCCACAGCCCTTCTTTTACAACCTTTGATGCTTGAGCTTTGGAAGCAAATGAGAACAATATATATTTGTCCTCTTCTATTAGTGCTTGGATAAAACCTTTATTTTCCCATGCTGATTGAGCCCACCTTTAAATTACAAGAAAAGCAGATCTTTTGTCCCAGAAAAGTCCTATAAGAGAGTTCTCCCAAGACTTGACACCCTCCTGCAGGATATCCACATCAGGGGAGACAATGGCATGACCATCTTCAGTCTTAGGAGGGCAGAAATGAAGAGAGAGATCTTTGTAGGAGCCTCCCACAACATGCTTCCAAGCTATCCTCACCATCGAAGGAGTTGAAGAAGATGAAGGTAAGGTATGGGTATTGGCCAAAGAGGGCTAAAAGGGTGATATAGCTGGGGGTTGTAGAATTAGAGAGGATTGAAGTAACGAAGGAAGAGGATCAATAGCTGCAACTGAGGTTGAGGTAGAGGATAGAGGAGGAAACTCCTCAGTAGGACTGATTTGTTTTGTAATGAAATTAGGTGTCTGTATTGTCTGAACGGTGAGTCGCCCCTATTAGGTAGCTAAACAGATAAATGGTAGGGACTAAAAGAGGATGAGAAAAATAGGTGGGAGGGGTCAAGAGAGGATGAAAGACCTTAATACCCTTGCCACAAGGCAATGGAATATTCAGATCTGAAGAATAGACTTAGGGGTGTGCAAGGGAGTGAGGAGAGTTTGTGTGAATAGAGAAGGAACAATGAAGTATAGTGTTAGGAGGAGATAGTAGAAGTTCAGAATGAAGAGGTTTTGCAGGAGAGAAGGATGGAGGATAGAGAGAAGGATGGAGAACATCTCACTAACCCATGTCCACTATAACATTAATATCATCACAAGCTCTACTTTTTAGATGCTTAAATTTATTTTTTATATATGAAGCAAGAAGGATGAATAGACATTTATAAGTAAATCAAACTAATTATAATACATTCTAATAATTACTTTTCCATCATACATTATTTATCTTCATCTAAATTTTGTTAATAGTTTTTAAATTCTTGTAACAAATTTAAATAATATTTTCATATTGTATTTGTAATATCTAGAATCTTATAATAGTAATAAATTGCAAGTTGCAAAAAAGTATGCAACTTGAACTATCAACGTATATGGTGATTGTCAACTTCACTTCTGTGTCTTTAGATGAAAATTTCAAATCTTATGCATGGTTGGTTTGAAACTAAATGATGTCATACTTATATCAAGTTTTATATTTAAAGTATTGAAAAAATAAAATGAAAAATTATTATCATACTACATCGGTCAAAAATTATTCCCTGCACTACTATTTACTCTAGGTTGTCTTAAATACATAACCGAATAAGTGTAGTTGCATTGCGTCCATTCTATGCTTAAAATTCAACATCATTAGATATATTGTGATGCAAAAGTACATATTTTTGTTAAACCAATGGTTATAAAATATCATATTTTGTGTAAATTTATCTCATTTTTTAAAAACATATAACTAACATGTAAGAATGGATATCAATATTATTTATATTTTAAAAAGAATGGATACCAATTACGATTAGAATTTGATTAATCATCACTATTTTAAGTTCACTACTTAAATAAAAAATTACTTATTTTTTCAACATCGTATATACATATTCATGAATAAAATTTAA
>JAOQML010017039.1:0-11923 GCA_027568935.1 Erythroxylum urbanii | reverse complement strand
TTCTCCTCTCTTCTCCTTTCTTTTAATTAAAAACAAAGTGTTTTTAATGTTTTATGGTGGGATGCACGGCCACACAAAGAGAAGGGTCCAGGTTTTGACTCTTCTTTGAGCAAACATGGTGAATTTATCTTTTTGCTCTTAGTTTATGTGAAATTACCAATATACCTTTCAAACTTTTCCTAAATTTACAATTAAGTCCTTATGTTCATCAACCTTTCCAATTGAGCTTTCTAAGTGTCTAATAAGTCTATAAATCATGTCTAATCACCTCTAAGACATTAGAACACACACCATGGCCATATCCATCCAATGAACTTGCTTTTACACACTTAGAAACTTATATATAAGAAATCTCCAAGATTTTGCATACCGATGAACTCTAAGTTCATATAAGGGCATATAACATTATATATCACTAACACATATGCTGAAGAGATTTAAATACATTTTTGAACTCATATACAACCATGTATATATCAATATACAGTAGTATCTCCAAGTACAGACCAATACAAAAGGGCTCAGAAAATCCAGCGTTACAGTGGTGGCATCGTGATAGTGGCCAAAAGGAGACCTAAGATGACAACGATAGTGAGTGGTGAGGAGGAAAATTGAGAATGTTGAGAGGGAGAGAGAAAAAATTGAATGAAGTTGTGAGGGAGAAAGTCTTTGCCAGGAGGGGGGTTGGTATTTTTATTAATTTTTTTTGTAATTTAGTCCCTAGAATAGTTAAAATTTACAATACCGGCTGATATTTGGCTAGTATTTTAACTGACCAATACCAGGTAAAACATTAGGTACCAGTCGGTACCAAAGAAGGAGATTTTGTACATTCTTTTGGCCGATACAGTACAAAATTCACATCTTTGATAATAAGTAAGAAGTATAATTTGTTGAAATATATTTTTAATTAAAATTTGTTAAAAGAGTTAAGATAATTGGAAATAGTTTCCAATCAAATTTGAAAATTATTTTCAAATAAAATTAAATTTGTATGTGGAATACAAATTTAATTCATTAAGAAATCATTGAGTTTTCTATAGGTTAACTATCCAAAGAGTTGGAAATATTATTTTACAATATGAAGATCAATAACTATAATCAAACAAGACTTGATGTTCATGCATATAATTTGATTACATTGGATTGAGAAATCATATAATATTAATATATGTTTGATATATTTTGATGTGTATTTGATTGCATGTTTTGTATGTATGAAATTATTATATACAATTTTGTTTTTGATAAGATGAATAAAATTAAATCCCTCGTTAAGATATTAAGTAAATATTTTGAACATGGTTATTACCATATATTTTTATAAGGATATACTATAGTTATTTTTATTTTTAACCTTATTAAGCAAACTGAAGGTCGTTTTAACCATAATATGTTTAGTTTTATAATAATGAATCATAGTTAACTAAATTTGCATAATTTGGATGGACAAACTCATGATCATATTAATTTAAAGATATTTAGAATTACATATAAGATATATTTTGGCGCAAGAGTTATCACCAAATGAATCTAAGAGTTACATGAGATATAATTGATGAAGTTGTTATTTACCTAATTTAAGTTTAGTTACTTTATTGAGCAAACTTAAGATCAACTAAATTTAAATGAGACCCTAGCTTATTATAGATATTAAAGTAATCTTTCTAGATAGTAGTAAGGGTTGTTATTTTAAATAAAATAGTGGGAGTAACTAAATATGTGATTAAAGTCTTATTCTTATTTGGTTCTCATAGCTTATAATCAATTACTTGTTTTTCTTACATTTATATTTTGTTTTGAGCAAAAATTACATTATTCCAGTATAGTTGATATTAAGTTATGAGTGAACTAAATCTCTTGGATATAACTTAAGCTTAAGAAGAGTTCTTAAAGTTTAATAGAAAAATTTTGTCTATTATGCAATTTCTCTATTAATCCTTATTCAGCATTTAAGTTTTAGAGATATTATCAATATAAATAGATGAAACAATGTAATAACATTTTATGTTGCCTAATATCTCATGAACATTAGTGGAAAACATATAAGATGTATATCAACACTGTGATATCATATAGAGTTGAAAGATATAGTACTTTGATGGAATTGTTCCTCTCAATTTAATTTATTAAATGCATAAACATGGACTACAATTGAAGACGTTTTCCATAGTATGATAATAATTGCCATTAAAAGAAAAATTGTTACATGATGTTTCTTACCTATACGTGATATCATAAAGATCATATATATTTTTAATGCATGCTTTTGACTATTTGATCATAAACTTATATTCAACGAAATTACAATGTTTAAGGCATGATAAGAAATAAATTGTTGAGTAAAATTAGTTTATCTGCATTTACACAAATAGTTTGTATATATTGGATTAAAGGAGATTTATGCTTAACACATGTGGCAATAATAAAAAATGTGGATAACCAAGACCATCCTTTTATGCCATATTAGTTCAATCAATATAATTAGAATTATAAAGTCATAGACAAGGATATATATAGTACTTACATCTTGTTGTTAGCCTAAAATTTAAAATATTTAGTACTTACCCCTGAGGGCTTTAGCCTCAGCTTTTTTTTCCTAGCATAATTATGATTATGATTATGATGACGATTACAATTATGATTACAATTACAATTATGATTATGATTATGATTATGTTTATGTTTATGTTTATGATTATGATTATGATTATGATTATGATTATGATTATGATTATGATTATGATTATGATGACGATGATGATGTTGACGGTGGTGGTGATGGTGATGATGATCACGACGATGACGATGATGAAACACTTTGATGAGATCAATGTGATGAGATCTAAATTTTTTTAGTTATCTATAAAGAATGAGATTTTATAATGAATACCTTCATAATTAAATTTCATAAAGGTATAGATTTGTGTAAGGTGGGAAATACAATATGAGATATTTTATTATGAATTATTTATTTCTTCTATAGTTACCTAATAGAACTTGTTTTAATAGTTCTAAGTAAACTGATTAGCAAGATTCCATATTAGATATAAAATGATATGAATTTAATAGTGACTAAGTTAATGAGTTACGAATTTAAGGCTTAGTTAAATCATGTATTAAGTAATAAGATCAGAACTAAATCAGATGATAGAAAGTTAAAGTTATAAGATATCTAAAAGATTGAATATAATCTTAAAAATTCTATTAAAATGTTTGTTTCAATGAACATTTAGAATAGTATTCTTAAGAAAAGTAGTAAGAGTAAGATGAAGTTTGAAAAGTTCAACTATCATAACAATACATCCAATTAAAACTAGTTCCTTCGTTGATACATTTGATGTATAATTGAAAGGTCATAAGACATTGAAAAATTCACTTTTATGATGAATTCAAAGAGTTTTTTTTGGAGACGATTGTGGGTTTATCATGTCTATAAGAAGTTTAGTAAAAGTATAGTTGTATTCTTCAATAGGAGTGTATAGAGACATATTTCATAGAGAATAATAATTCAAAATTTTAAATTGTTAAAGATATGTTAGTTTATGAGCAACTCTTATCAGATATGAAAAGGTAAGAACATATAACTATAGAGATAGATAGGGAAATTTTTTACCTTCTATAAGTTCAAGTACATTGATATTGTACTAAAGATGTTTAGTATTTGAAATATCTGATACTTATGACGTATTAAAGATATCTATTATTCTCTATATAAGTTAATATTTGAGACTGAGTTCAAAGTTATATTGAAATTAACTTTATAAGTAAATCCTTGTTAAGGTATATTTTTACTTCAAAAATATTATTTTGAGATTGGAATGGTTCCAATATAACATTAATTTCTAATTATTCCATAATATATTTTTCATTAAGGTAAAATGATTGTTTGGATCAAGGAGTTCTTTAATAAAATTAGTATAGTTCCTTACATTGCTTAGAAAGTAATGTATTATAGAACATTAGAGTCATGATAAAGGAACAAAGATCTCATCAAAGATCGAAGAATGCATTTAGGTAGTTTCTTTTGATTATGATGATAATTGAGAAGAAAGTTATAAGATTTAAATAAATGCTTACTATAGAGAATCTTGTAGAATTTTCTCACTAAACCATTTGTCTCGATAGCATGATCGTAATATATTGATATATTATAAGATACTTAAATGATTAGTATAGTGCAAATGGAGATTATTGGTATGTCCTATAACCATTTAGTTGGTTATAGTTTAGTGACATAATTATTTAAAGATATTCTTTAACTTATACATATTCAGATGTATATGATAAAGCACATAAGGTAAATATAAATTGTAAATAAAATTATGATGAGATCATAATTATGAGATTCATATTATATTTATTTATTATTTTAAATTATTCCATATCATTAATCTATTAATTTTGGACATTAATAGAGCGTAAAATGACTAGAACATGTTATGTTTCTTTCTTGTGGAAAAAGTAGTCAACCTCTTAGACTAAAGTATGGAAATACTTAAAACAAAGTTATGGATGTGGGTTAGAGAATAAGTTCACTTAACTAACCTAAGAATTCCATTTAAGACATCACTTGCATTTTTATAGAAATTTTCATTGTAATAATTATATAAGTGATCCTTTAACTTGAGATCTTTAAGTTATGATATATACAATTGTTATATTTTGACATTATTTATGACTTATCCTTCTCAAAGATAGCTTAATCGATAGTTATTAAATATAACATAAACTATAAGGAGTTAGTTGAGTGAAGAATGTAGGTTTCATCAACCTAAAGTGATTAGGGAGAATATGCTATTTTTCTCGATTAGTACTGATTTAGGAAACTTTGGCCAAAGTGGAACAAAACTTGTAAAATGGTTTATAAATGTTATTAATATAATCAATTATTAATGATAGAAAACTAATATAATTGAACTCAAATAGGCATTAATTTTATACTATATGTCTAGTTGAAACATTATATGATGAAGGGATTGAATTATATAGAAAAATTATGAATAAAAGGTTAGTTAAAATCATTTTGACATTCTTAAATATTTAGGTGGCCATTATACATTACTAGACTCCAACTTGATCTATGGCTATAAATTATTAATTAGAGAATTAAAGATGAATTTAAAAAGTTTAATTTATCTAATCCTAAATATTTTTAGTGTTATAATTTATATCCATTACTAACATATTTAGGAACCTAATAAGTCACACACAGAGAACATGTTGGAGAGAGAAATTTTGTTTTAATCAAGTTGGACTTGATTGTAAAGTTTAAGAAACTCTGATATTGAGTATGAGATATTTTATTGAAATTAGAATTTTATTTCAATTAAATTACTAAAAGCCAAATTCTATTATAAATAAGCTTAGCCTTTAATGTAGCTACCACTTCTTGCCTAACCCTCTCTATAACACTTATAGAGTTCTCTTAACAGACTCTGCGGATACTGTTAGAGTTAAACACATATGTGACTATAGTGGTTGAGATGAGTCAATTTTAGAAATGGTTTGAGGGTAATGACAAGAAAAGGATCAAGCTTCATTACAAGGTGTGAATTCTAATCTGTCTTTTATTATTATTATTTATGTGTTAATCATAATTTAGAATTTAAAGTAATCTTTACTTTTATAAAATTAAAACAAAATTTTCATATTTTTTCCACTATGTTATAAAAGTAAAATTTTGTCTATTAATCTTCTCAATTTATTCTCATTGATTGTATACTATGATAAATATGGATGAATATACATTTTAGCTATTAACATTTTCAGTAAAATTTAAGTTAGATTTTAATTTTTATCAATGTTTAAAAAAGACCCTAATTTTTATAAATCATGTGATCTAGCCCTCATATTGGCAAAACTCAAAATTTCGTTAATCTTATTTATGTGAATTTTTTAAGTTAGGGGGTCCATGTTAGTCACGTAGGTAGCTGACAAAGATACCAATTTGTCTTAAATCACAAATAATGTATTAGGGATTTAAATAAATAATATTTTGGGATTTAATCCCTAAAATATAACATAAGGCTCTCTTACAACTTGTATCCATCTTTAGCCTTTGACACTTGTTACTTCTCTCCATCTCATTATCATAATTCCTTGCCTCTAATTGGTTGGTGATTCTTTGTAGAAAAAGTTGGCAAAATGTGACAAGTCCCAAGTTTTTAAAAATTATTATGAATGTTATCTGCTTTGTCTTTGTTAATAAATAAATGGGACATATCTATATACAGGAGGCAACATATTGTGAATTTTTGGGCAATAAAGATAATTTTGTTAAATAACTAATCTTTTGGTTTATGCTTGTTATAGGTGTATATATTGCTTGTAAATGGGGTTGCTTTGTATTTAGTTTAAACTTGCTCCTAGACTATTTGGTTTGTAACATATGATACTGTTTTTGTTACTATTTTTAACATATGTTTGAGATTGATTACTTAGTCCTCTTTAACCTCCATATCATATTGATGATTAATATAATTTATTGTATAATGTGTCATTAAACTTTATAATTATTTGTGAATTTTTTTAATAAGACTAGTTATTATTTGGACGAACATAAGTCTTCTTTCTTATTAAAAAATGCAAATCTATGATATTTAATATTTTGATTCTATTGAAGATATTTAGTAAACTTGTCTTAAAATTCAGAATTTTAGATCAAACTTATAACCATATTTAATGATAATAAATATAAGGTCAATTGCTTCTAATGAATAGAAATGTTTTAGTGAACATCTTATTGATAACTTTAATTAGCCCTCTTTCATAAGTCAACTTATATTGTAACTTAAAGTCCCTACCATAAAATAACCTCATACTTGTATATAGATTAATTATGATATGTAAAACACATATAATAGAAGCATGGAAATCAAGATAATGTCAATTAACTTGATACATATAATAAATGCATATAAAAGATGCACAAAGCTTTCCAAACATATTTATTAAAAAAAACTCATACTAGTCATTAATTACTGTTTCTCTAATTAGCACTTTATATTTCTTAAGCTAAATTTTTAGTATAGTAAAATTTATAGCCAAATTTTACTACAAAATGTCATGACCTTTCAATTGCATTGATCATTCAAACAAATTCTTTATTATATAATTTTCCATTAGTATCATTCAAAAGTGAGTGATGGGTTCAATGTTGACCCAAATATCAAACAAGAAAATAGTGGTCTTAGGGCATACAATGAAGGTTGTTAATATGAAGTTGGGAGCATTTAAAAAACTGTAGTTATTAATGATGAAAACAACTAAAATGAAGAAGAAATCAATGATATTAAGGTAGATCCAATTAAAAAAATGAAGATATTGAACATCACATTAATGAAATTAGTGATGAACCTAGAGAATAAGAAGATGCATAATATGAAGATGCACTCTATATTTACAATGTATTTACTCCATATTTCCATAAACCATAGGAAATAAATTCCATAAATTATGAAAATTTTCTTGACAATGATAATTATATTAGTGGTGAACAACCTGGTGAATTAATAATGAGATCACTAGGAGTGTCGAAAAACTCACTTAAAATTGATGTAACTAAATAATTTTGCTAATATATATTTAAAGATAATTGATGACAAATGATTCAACTTATAAGTGTGAGTATGGATTGATAAATATAGATTTACAAAGTCTTAGTTGTTGTATATGTGGGAATATTCAAATACCAATAAAGGAGCTAATTCTGAAGGAATAATAGGAAACTCCAACCTTCATTTATAACTAATGTTTTCATATATGGAAATACAAATAGTTGATAAATTGATTAACTTGTTAGAAAAATTAGAAAAACTTGCTGGTACTTCAATTGCTTAGTTTGCTTTCTAATTCAAAAGAAGGAGGATGAACCAATTGGTGTGCTCTAGACCTAAATTGTAGTTGCTATGTTTTGCTTATTAATCAATACGTATGAATTATCTTAACATTGAAATAATAGCTCAAGCAATATCTACTCCAAAGACTCTAAATAAAGAATTCATAGGTTATATACTATATCAATTAAAATCTTTTATTTAAGCTCATACAAAGTGATATGCGACTGTGAAATGAATAGCAATAACTATAAACTACCTTACCAAAAATGAAGTTAAAAAAAACAATGCTAAGATGGAGAGAAGGGGTAGCCCAAAAAGGAGAGTAACAGTGACGAAGGTTAGAGAGAAAGATAAGTAGCAAGGTATAAATAGGGAGAAGAGATAAGGGAACCACAAATTATACCAAAACCTAATTTGGGTTCCATAAAAATTAGGTCCACATTAACTACCTATGTGGATAATATGGGTCCCTAACTTAAAAAGATGTAACATAAGCAAGACTGACGAAATCTCATTAGAAATTTAAGGTTCCATTAATACGAGGTTTAAACCACATGATTTATAAAATGTTAAAATCTTTTTTAGACATTAAAAACCTTAGGAACAAACTTAAATTTTGGTAAAAACATTAAGGGCTAAAATGTACCTTCATCTTAACAATTGTTTAATTAAAGGTATGAAAAATCATAGGATAAAATATTTATTCCAAATAAAATTATAATGACATAATATACCATAATTATGAGATTTATAGTTCATTTATATATTATTCTTAAATTATTATTGGTTATTTTTTCTTAAGAATAAATATTGTAGGTTTTGAAAGACACTTAAGAGGGAGGTTTTAATGGATGGTTTTAATTTTTTTTAAAAATATTTTATCAATTAAAAATTGATTTAAAAAAGTAGGTATAATTATAATGTTTATATGAGTATAATAGTAAAAGATAATAAAGGAGAGAGTGCAAATGGATTTAAAGTGTTTTGACAAAATAACCATTATCTTACATCTTCTCTTTAAATTCCACTTGAGAAATTTCACTACCTGTTTTCCTTTAAGCGGTGAAGAAAAGCTCTCTATGTAATATCTTTTTTATCACTAATGAAGAGCCCTTTACAATTTGAAACATACCTTTCTTGCTCACTCTAATGAATAAGATTTTAATATGGTTTGTGTAATGGACTATGTAGCTTCTGAAGGCACTTAGTAACTCTATAGTGTGCTAAAGGTTCTTATAACTTAACCACAAGTTTTTTATACTTAAAACAATTATATATTCATGTTAAAGTCATAAATTAGTCTTTATAATGACTAGTTACAGTGACACTGAGCAACCAATATGTGTCACTAGTCGACTAGTGTATCAATCAGTGCTCCTATACAAAATCACGGTATACAAAATATCCTTCTTTCAAGGATACTATTCAACCAATATATCACACTAGTCAATTGATATATGTACAAAATGTTCAAACCACTTTAAAACCATTATATAGCTTGACCTAGGCCAACACAAGTTCATTAAAACTCAACAAGTTTTTCGAAACGTCTTAAATTATTTCAAAGATTAGAACACACTCCTTTGATAAAAATTAATCCAAAATTATTTTTAAAGTGTCAAATGTATTTTGATGCAATAATAGGGTCTTTAAATTTAAATCATTTTTTTCTTAATCATGAAAATATTTATTCATTTTGCATATAATTAGGCCTACAAATATTACCAAAAATAAAATTATTAATAGAGTTACTAATATCACCTAAAATAAATTTATAATATTCATATATTTTATTATCATCATAATTGCATGTTAGAATATCACTTGGTCCAACTATCTCCCCCTTTTTAATGATAACAACTATTTAGTGATATCGGAGAAAATAAATGATATTTAATAAAATTCTTCTATGTGAAAGAAATATGTAATTTAATAGTAATGATCAAGTATTAGTATCGTCATTCTCTCCCCTTTTTATTTTACATTAAAAGGGATAGTTTAGACGAAACTATGCAATGAAGGGTTAAGTAAATAAAAAATAAACTTATCTTATATTTTCAAAATCTTTACCATATAAGCAAAATTTTCATATAAGCATACATAAAAATGAAATTAAGGAGCAATTCTCAACGCTTGTGTACCAATTAAAATTTTTTTACTTTTCTCCCTTAGGTATATAAAATAATGTTCTCTACCTTACATATATATGCCAAGTCAATATCCTAAATAGGATCAATGTGAAAATAAATGATTATCTCCTTTTGTGTATCACTAATTTTACCTTTTTTTGCCTTATTTGTTTAGCATATGGCCTTTTTTATACTAATTCCCTTGCTTTAACTGATGTGAGGTTATTGGTTATTTCCTCTTTGAATTAACTATTAAAGATACTACGATTGTCACATATTTGATGCCTATGGAGGTGATACCAATGGTTGTTATTTATTTTATACCACTAAATAATTACCTATAAATTAAATAAATTAATATGTCCTAGGCAATGGTTTATTATATGCATATGCTTTCTTTTTACAAAAATAGTCTTAGATGTTGTGCTTTTATATGTAACCAGTTTTATTATTATCATTTGAGCTCTTTTAGGTTCCAAACATGTATTTTAGTTTTTACTCCTTAAATTGAACTTAGAGAATGATGTTTTGAAGATGATGATATCCTTCTTTAGTGCCTCATTCTTATGCCCGTTATCATTGACAACAACCTCACTGTGAACATTTATCATTTCAAGCATTTTATATTTTATATTTAATAATTCAATTTCTCATTCTCAATCATACATAAATCTAATAGTTTTTGTGTCTCTTTATACTTAAAAGAGAATTTCTTCTTCTACATGATCATTGCCTCTGAATACTAAATAACCTTATTTTCTAATAAATTATCGTCACAATCTTCATCATCATAATGATAATTTGAGCAAGAAGTTACCTTATCATTATTGGCCATTAAGTATTCACTTGCCATCATGTTTTTGATTCTGTACTCTCCAAACTAGTAGTGCCATCCTATGTGGCTTTAAGCACTTTATTCTGCTTCTCTAATTATTTCTCCCTCTTCTTTTTTAAATTCTTAATTTCCATTATGATGAGATTTTTGTCCTCCTTATCACTTTCACTTGTGGAGGTCTCCTTATCATTATTTGTCTCATTCTTTTAGGATTTGAGAACTACTGCTCTCCTTATTAGACACACTTCCTTTTTATATAATTTATTCATTTGCATCTCATAGGTGGGGAGTTATCTGATTAGTTCATTCAATGGCTAGGTGTTAGAATCTTTTAATTCTTGTATGGTTACCACATTTGCCTCCCAAGCCTTTAAAAAATAACTAAGAATATTGTTTATAAATTCAAGATTAGTAAGTCTTAACAAAAACTTAAAGAGCATTGATGACATAAATAAAGCAAACATATATATTAAAAATGGAGTCATTTCTCTCTATGTGAAATAGCTCATATTAATGCACTAATAAACTCACTTTCCTTTCTTTTACTTGAACAGTACCCTCATATATGATTTTAAGTGTGCATTATATCTCATAGGCTATTTCACACATAAACACTTTATTGAATTCATTTATACTAAAAGCACTAACGAAAATATGCATCATTTTATTATTTAATGCAATGATTCTACTATAATTATTACTCCTCTCACTTTTGACCTTTGGTACCTTAGTCTTAACTTTATCTACATTTATGAATTTTAATGGGATATAAGGAATATTCTCTGCAATTTCCAAAAGATCAAGCCCTTTAGATAAAACAATCCGTTTCATTCTAGTTTTCAACATATGTAATTGTCACCTTCAAAGAAAGGGGGTTTGTATATATTAACTACTTAGCTAAAAAGTGATGAAAAATGTGTTATAGTGATCTTTGCTAAAATTTTGCTAAAAAATATGTTGGGCCCCAAATTGTTTTATTGATTTTATTAAGCATGATCTAAATAAATTTTGTGGTCTTGTTAGATAAATCATTTTATTTGAAGTTTAATTATTATGTCAAGTTTGGGAGGATTTATTGCTTGGATTGATGGAATTAGAAGTATTAAATGGAGAAATTA
>JAOQML010017029.1:0-11924 GCA_027568935.1 Erythroxylum urbanii | reverse complement strand
ATTTATTAGAACCTAATGAGTCACACATAAAGAGTAGTTAAAAAGGGAAAAAATCAATTTAAATTAAGATAGACTTAATTGTAAAGTTTGAGAGATTTTGGGGATCAAATATGATATATTTTATTTTATTAAAATTAAATTAAATTATGATTAGAGTTTGACTTTAATTATAATTGGAATACTTAATTTTAATAAAATAAAACTATAATGCTTTTTTTTTCTATTTATAGGAATAAGTGTAAAAGAGATAACACTCCTACTTATTTCCTCTCAAAGAGTTGCATTTCTTTTTACTACTTTGTGGATATTGTTAGAGGCTGGATATTTAAATATCTCATGGTCGACATCTCGAAAAAGTTTTGAAAAGACTTCAATAAGAATTTCGAATCATGTACAACTCATTTATTTTATGGTTCATGTTTTCAAGTTATTCAATTATCGCGATCTAATTAAAAATCATAGAAATTTATATTTTCGCTATGCCTATAATTCAATCACGGTTAGTTTCTCAACAAAAAGTCGAATACATTGGCTACCTTAAAATTTAACATTATATATCCATACTAAAATTACCTATTTCAATTTAATAATAAAACCATATATTTGATTAACCATTATCTTTTGTATACACAATTGTTCTTTTTAGATAATTCTATCGTTTAAAGCATATACAATATTACAATTTTATAGTTATAATTTTTTATTTTTAATCATCATTTTAAAAAACCAAATGATGCCTATTCGACTCTTATTAAACTCATATCAAACATGGTAATTCCAATTTTATGATTTTATAATAGTTTGTTTAATAGGGATTAAAGTTAGAGTATGATTTCAAAGGCTAAATTCTAAAGTATAAAGATTTGTTTTTTGAATAAAAGGTAATTCGTTCAAAGAAAAGGTAGTGTACATATGATTCACAAAGTCATCATCTTATCCTTGGGAAGCTAGGTCCATAATGGGTTCATAAGGCCTAACCAGTACAGAAAATCAATTTGGGAGATTAATCTACCATAGTTGCTTCATTGTTGCTTATGTACTTGATTTGCTTCAGTTATTAAAGGCCTTCATGTCCTTATAGAAGCTTTGGTAGTGGTTTAGTTTAGGATAAGTTCCATTCAAATGATACCTTATTGTTGAATTTGTGTTTGTGCTTATATAGAAAGATGTGCAATTTAATTTGGTCTAGTATGATCATTGATGTTTCCTATGGTGTGCTTGTAAGGGACTTGAATATTCTCTCATTCCTCTTAATCTAGATGCCTACTACAAAGTAAGCTAAAATTATGAATATTATCCATCCATTTCCCTTTTTGTGAATGTTTGAGATGAGCACTCCACACAATGATGTCAGTCCAAGCTATAGGAGGGTTATAAATTCCACAAATAACCATTATGTCTTTCCATATTTTGTTTGAGTAGGAGCAGGAAAAGAAGAAATGGTTATGGGATTCTGCTTGAATTTTGGATAAAGAACACCAATTAAGAACATGCAAGAACCTTCCAACTTTGTTTAATATGGCTAGTTTTAATCTGAAGCCTTGCCAGAGTATATGTGCATGTCTAAGTCTATAATCATTGCACCTCACTACATGATACCACTGCACTTGGGGATGTTCATCTCTATAAATGAGTTTAGCTGAATAAGTTGAGAATTGATCTAATCTTTCTAGTCTCCATAGGATTTTGTTTGCCTGTTGTATTAGGTTAAAGCTGGATAACAGTTCAATTTTACTCGAAGTGGAGCTTCTGTTGGAGTACTACTGCAGTGTAGCTAAACCCTGAGCTATATTGGCATTTGGACTGATAGAATTTTTGCACATTTAGAGTTCAAGGATGGTGTGAAGAAGGTCTTGATTTAACCATAGATCAAACCAAAACCTGAATGTTTCCCCATTGCTAACTTGATAAATGCAATATGACTTAAGATTATCTCTAATCTTGCCAATATGCATAATCAAAGCAGATGCATTTTTAGGAACTTTGAAGCACCAAATGGATTTTTCCTTTATGTAGTATGCATTCCATTTCGCCTATAAGAATTTCCTGTCTTGTATCAACCTCCATATTTTCTTGGTGAGCATGGTTAGGTTTATCAGTTTAGAGGCCATGAATCCATATCCTCCTTAATTGTGAGGTAAGCATGTTTCCATCCATTTTATTTTGCTGACTTTAGGAATTAGTTTGTAACTAGAATAGAGAAAACTCTTAAAAATTCTTTCAATTTTCCTGGAAATGTATTTAGGAATTATAAGCTAGAATCCCCAATGAAAAGCCATGGAAGAAAGGACATATTTGAATAGTTAAGATCTGCCCATAATGGAGAGTTCTCTATGGCTCCAACTGTTAATCCTATTGAGAATTTTTTCATCGAAGATCTTGTAATCACTTGGGGATGGGTTGGCTGAAGATATGGGGATTCCCAGATAGAAAATTTGAAGTTTTTGGATTTTAAACCCAAATATTGAGGCAAGCATAGGTGCCATGCTATATAAACTCTTGAATGTGTATAATGAACTCTTATTATAGTCAATAGTTAATCCTAACATGTTGTTGAAAAGCTTGAGGGAATTAGTGAGAGAGACTACTAAATTGCAATCTGCTTTGGAAAATAAGAAGAGATCATCTACAAAACTTAGGTTGTTTATCTTCAACCTTTTGCACTTACAATGAAATTTGAATATGGGATCTATGTCCATCACTCTGAGTATAAACTTATTGATTACTTCCATTACAAGTGAAAATAAATAAGGGAAAATATGATCCCCTTATCTGATTCCTCTTACCTTTTTGAGTGTCTTAGAGGGCTCTTCATTAATCAGAACATTGAAAGTAATAGTGCTTATGCATTATTGTATCTAAGTGATAAATTGTGTTAAGATATCCATAGGTATGAAGAAAATTAATAATGAAAGACCAGTCCAACATATTATAGGCCTTTTGAAAATCTACTTTGATATAACAATTTTTATGACCTTTCTTTCTTATGTGTTGTTTTAAACATTCCTGAATAACAGAGATATTATCTCCAATTGATCTTCTAAGAATATAAGCAGCTCGATTGTGGTCTATGTGATTGAGGAGAGTAACTTTCAATCTAAGTGAGTGTACCTAGCAAAAGACTTTCCAAACCATGTTGTAGCAAGCTATAGGACGAAAGTATCCAAAATTAAAGGGATTGATTCCTTTAGGAATCAATGTGATTAAAGTGCTATTGATCTCTCTTGATAGCTTACCCTTATTAAAGAATTCCAGCATTGCTTATACCACCATTTTGTTAGTAATGTGCTAGGTTTTAAAGAAGAAGTTATCATTAAAGCCATCCAAACATCGAGCTTTCTTACGTTGGAGAGTTTTGAAAGCTTGATTGATTTTCTGAATGGAGACAGGTACTGAATTCACAAAAAAGAAAGTTAGTCTTAAATAATTTTTTTGATGAGCCCAACAGATGATTGAGAGTTGGAGCCTGATCCTAATAGATTGGTGAAATGCTCCTCAACTGTTTTGATGATCAAGGCCTAGGATTCCATGTTGGAATTTAAGTGCCTAATGGTGACAATTCTATTTGAAGCATGTTTGGAGGAGATTGCTTTATGGAAAAGAGTTGAATTCTTGTCTCCATGTTATAACCAATTTATTCTAGATCTTTGCTTTAAAAGAGAATGATGGAATCTCAAGGCTTAGGAGAAAACATCCTACTTCTCCTTATCAACTAGAAGATCAGAAGAGGGATTACAATATGTAGCAGATTGTGCATGATCTAGAGCAATTTTTGCGATTGTCATAAGATGATGAGTATTTCCTATGTTTTTCTTATGAAAGAATTTGACTTCTTCCTTTATGGAATGGAGTTTCCTTATTAGAATGAACTGCTTGGACCAAACAAAAGAATACATTGGATCCTTTCTTCACCACCTTATAAAACCCTACAAAACCAGTAAGAAAGTTATTAAACCTGAAAGGAGAATGTGAGGATTTGAGAGGGTTGAGGGTTGTTAAGATAGGGGAATGATCAAAATGCTTGGTGTTAGGAAAGAGAGGTTGGGAATGAGGGAAATTCTAAATCCATTCCAAGTTGGATAAGCATTTGTCGAGCTTCCTCCTGATGAAGGAGTTGACAAACTGCTTGTTTCTCCAAGTGAAAAAATTTCCACCATACTGTAGGTTAGAGTCTTGTATGTCTTTAAGAAATTAAAAACCCTTATTATAATGCTTATGGATAGTTTTACCTTTAGATACCTCAGAGGATATTGTGGTTTTGAAATAACCTAGAATAAGCCAAGGAGCTTTGATAAAAGAAGCAAGATCTCTGAGTTTGGTCCATAGAGTAATCCTTTGGAAAGAATAGTTAAAGGTATATATCAATGATAGGTGGATGTTGGTCTTGAGCTATAATAGGTGAGCTCTTAGGTGGATCATCAGAGCTATAATGTTGGTATTTAGAATTGCACATTTAGTAAAGTTGTACTCGAAAAGTATCTTGCCATTTGGATAATAATCATAGTTGAGAATCGGCTTCCAATCTCCTGGAAAAAAATCTAGAATATCACACTTGTTTTGCTTTATTCAAGACTCTAGTATGCCTAAAAGACTAGGCTTATTATCTAAAATGAAGTCTCTTAACAAGAGTTTTTTCTTAGGGGAATTAAGACCCCAAATGTTCCAAGCTAAGATAGAGGACTTTTTCCTTCTATTGGATCTTCTCTTGCTAGCAGGGGTAAAACCAATGTCTTTGTTGCAATTATCAACAAGCGAGGCTAACTTAGTAAGAGTTTTTTAAAGAATTGTTTTTGTCTGTTGTTGTAATACCAATTGCTTAGAACTGCTAGAGTGTGAAAGTTCAATTTCCTCTACCGTAATGTCTTCCTTTTTAGTGGCTAGAACATTTTGTAGAGAACTAACAATATCCCTAAAGTCTTTAATTGAATGTAGAGTTTGAAAATTATCAATTCCACCTAATCTTGAGAAAAACCAGATTTAAATACTCTACCAGTGGCTTTTTAGGTTTTGGAAACATATTTAATTGGAGACTTTCAAGCATAAATGACTTTAACAACATCTTCAACTAGTTCCATGCTGCCATTTAGCCTAAGTAGTAGGATCTCCTCAGTGTGTTATTGCATCAATACTCTAGCATAATTGATTCTGTTTGTCTAAATTGTGGCTTAATCCATACATATAGGTTTTCTTACAAAGCTAGCTAAGTGACTTAAACTAGTGGTTGTCCAATACTTAAGGGGAATTCTATGGATGCACATCCAACAAAGGATGTTGAATTGTTTAATTTCTCGACAATTAACTCCTAGTGTCCAGTTTTGAAGAAGTAATGGCTTGTTGTACACATGGCTTCAACTTTTCTATGTAATTTGAAAAGGAATACATCTTAATCATTGACAAACAATTCCATAAATCCCAGGGAATTCCAGCTATTTCAGGCCTAATATTTCATGGTAGGACAGGAGACCTTTTGTATAGAAAAAAACCAATTAAGGTGGCATTCTATAGTTTAATTCCAACTTTGAGAGCTTCAATAGGTGGTGCAACAATGTGGGTGCTGGAGTTTCCAAGAGGTAAGGATATGTCAATTTTGACCTGGCCCAACCCGTGGCTCGAAATGACGTTGTTTTTGACTTTCTAAAATAAATATATATATATAAAGTGGGTTAAGTTAGCCTAGCCCATTGACATTCTTACCAAGAGGTAAGTAAAAGACCTTAAGGTTGGGGTTGGAGTCACCAAAGGCTTAAGTCTAAAATCTTTTTTAGGTAGCTAAGAGGTTGCTATTTTAGCTTTAGGAAGAAAGTTTGGGCTAAGAGTAGGTGGGGGCGGGGGTCAAGGAATGGAGGCTAGCTCGACCAAGACAGTGAAGGCGAGGAGATTTGGAACATTCTCCATAACGTAGTCTATGAAGCTTCAAGTACAAGGAATGAAAGTCAGTTAAGGTGCACTTCTCAAGACAACTTGACTTACTAGTAGAAGGCATGCTAGCTGATATAAAGGGAAATTGTCAACAGTTAGTGTTGAATGCAAAAACAAACTGCTTGTTTTACGCTAAAAACTGCAAGTATACAGGTAGCTACTTGTAGTGTAAAGCAGATATTGTCCCACAGAGATTATATTTAGGCACCACTTAATTTAGGTTGTGCTTTGTTTAAGACTCAAATCCAAATAATAAAAACTGAAAAAAACTAAATCAAACAAACTAGTAATAAACAATATGTAAAAAAAGTGCAGAAACTTTGATTTCAAGATTAAATATTAGAGATCACGCTTTCCCTATCTTGCCTCCCTCCTACCTTGTTGATTGAATTATGCTTCACCTAAGATGTCCTAATGTTTTAATCACCCTTTCTCAAGGTGTAATCAAATGTCCCTATCCAAATTAAATGGAATTGACAATGCAATCTCTTAATCTACAAAATCAATTCACCAATTTAACTAGTTATAAAGCTATCCTATAATCAGTCAAGATCTCTATCTAACTAATCAATTAACTTAATAAATTCAAGTCTATAGGGTGCCAACTCTCATTGTACAGCCTTACACAATTTACCCAACTCAATTTCTCACTATATTGTAAGGTTTAAGCACAACATTTATCAAAAGCATTCATTTATTCAAAACAACAAAGTAGGAGTTCAACAAGTAGTTTAAAAGTAATCTCTACAATAATTCAGCCACTCATAATAGAAACAAGTTCAACCATATCCATATTTTCTAGAATACAAAACAAACTAAAAACAAAACAAAACAAAAACAAATACAATGGTAGCTTTCTTCCCTTTTTGTATATGAAAATATGGAGTTATGAAAGCTGTTGATTATCAATCCTGATTCCCACCTTTTTCACCTCAAAGCTTGTGACTTCTCGTGAACAATCGATGAAAAATATGAATGGTGGCTACCGAAATCTATGTTTCTGTAAGGAAGGCCTAAGGTTTTTTTTTATTTAGGGTGACCTAGTGTCTTTTTGGGGTCCGAAAAGATCAAAAAGTCCCTCAAAAACTTGAGTCTAAAAGTGTCCCTGTGTTTGTTCTGACGCTGGCTGACACAATCATATCTATAGAGTCAGCTCTCTGTCATAATCGTGGCATGGAAGCCACAATCGTGGGCCAATCTTGGTGCTTCTGTCATGAGCGTGGCCTGCTTGCCACAATTGTAGGCCTGTATGATGGCTCGGGTTCCCTTCAAAACTCCTATGTTCTTCGTTATTGACCTTAAAATAGTAATAAACTCATCAAGGCACCTTAAATAACCAACATTGAAGCTCAAAAGCATGCTCTAACCTATAAAACACGTAAAAGACAAATATTTAATAAATTAACACAAATTTAACCTAAACACATACTAAATAATCAAATTAACAACTAAACACACACAAAACTGCCTACTAAAACACGATGCAATCTACAACTATCAACATCCCCACACTTAAAACTTTTGCTTTTCCTCAAGAAAAAATCAAATACAAATAATAAAATTCTATCACTCCATTTTTAAAAAGATTAAAGCATGCAATCCCTCAAACTTTGGCCAACTTAAGTGTCAAGCTCCTACACACATCATGACTAATTTTCATTAGTGCAAATAAGTAAACTCAAGTTATGAAACCATCACTAAAAGATAAGTATAAACTCAAAATGGACCTTCCTTACAGATTTCACTCATTTCTCTCAAATTTTTTATGGTTAGTGTTTCGCTCAAACTTTCTATAGGAAACCACACTATCATGGGCTTGCTAATACACAAATTCTCCTTCACAATGATTACATGCTAAGATATATCAAAAGGACTTTTGTTTCGGGTTATAATGTGGCTAGGTTTAAGGTAGGTCAAAAAGGTTTTAGGGGTTTATCAAAAGCATTTATAAGTACTAAGTGTATAAAGGGATGACAAAGATAAACTTCTGAGATATGCAAATAGATATGACTAGTACTTTGCACTTATTGATGCTACCACATGTTATTCCTTTTTCTTTTCTTTTCTTTCTTTTTCTTTTTTATTTGATTTTGTTCTTTTCTCTTTTCTTTTAATCATGATAAAGAAACAATGAACAACAACTATATGTAATGTGCTCTAAGAGTAGAAGTACTAAAATCTGCTCAAAGCATCTAAAAAAGGAACAAAAATTGTGGCAAAAAAATCCCAAAGTAAAGTATCACTTAACACTCTATTAAATTGTGCTTGGGAAAGCTAATGAGGATTGTGGGTTTTAAAATGGAGTGATTTCAAGAAACAAAAGGTTAAAGGCTCAATAAGGCTAGCAAAGGATAATAAAAGGGTAAGTCATTTAAGCCAAAGGTTAAAACAAAGGACCTTAATCATTTCTATCTAGCGTGCATCTAGTAGATTTAAATCAATTCAAAGCAAGTTTTGAATGTAAATAGCTAAGGAAGCAACACACAAATAAGGAAATGAAATGACTATAGAATGGAGTCATAAAGGCTTAATTCCTCACATAGGCTTAAATGAAAATCCATTACACAATACACTACCTCATTGTTCAAGTGTCAAGTTCTTAGTAAGCTTATATAGCCAACTAATTTTATCACTCCACATGGTTCACTCTCCACTCAGGTAGCCTAATTTAAGTTCACAAATTCATTTAATCTCATTCTAACTAGGATAATAGAATCTTATGGCAACACATTCAAAACAAAAGATTCAAATATAAAGGAAATGATACACCTAATACTAACAACCTAACATGCGTCCTAAATGACATACAAAAATGCAATGACTACCTCCCCACACTAGAAAAACATATTGTCCTCAATGTGAAAAGGAGAACACCCAAAACCAATAAACAAAAAAATGAAAAACAAAAGAAGAATAATAGAAGAGATTAAAGGGAAGATGGACTCATGGCGATGGGGGCGATGAAGGTGGTATGTTTTTTCCTCTCGTTCTTTGGTCCTCTAACAAGCTATGATGCACAAAAAACCTTCAATTAACCTCAAAACACATCACCTAAAAAACAATACATCGAAGGGTGAAACAAGTTAAAACCAAATCAAAACCAAACTAAACACTATCAAATTAAAGCAAAACCACACTAACACAAAGACAAGCAAATGAAAGACAAACATGCTAAGTTAAGGTCATTAGCTTGATCATTCTATATGCAATCATGAAAGAGTGAGTGAAAGGAAAGAAAGTACTTCCCTTTCTTGTGAGAATGGCCCCCCAAGTATAGCTTTCACCTATGCCCATTAACCTTAAAAGTTTTGCCTTTATCATTTTCTAACTCCAAAACTCTATGGGGAAACACTTGAATAACCTTGAAGGGGCCACTCCATCTTGATTTGAGCTTTCTTAGAAATAACCAAAGTTGTGAATTGAAAAAAAGCACTAAGTCCCCACTCTTGAATTCCTTCTTCTTGATGTGGGCATCATGCCACTTCTTAGCCCTTTCTTTGTACAACTTGGCATTTTTATATGCATCATATCTTAACTCCTCCAATTCGTCAAGTTGTAACAATCTCTTCTCTGCCGCTAGCTTCCAATCCATGTTTAATTTTCTAATTGCCTAATAGGCTCTATGATTTAACTCCAATGGTAAATGGCAGCTTTCCCATACACAAGTCGATATGGTGTTGTACCTATGGGAGTTTTGAAAGCCGTCCTGTAAGCCCACAATGTATTATCCAACTTTAAAGCCCAATCTTTTCTTGATGTGTTCACTACCTTCTACAAAATCTTCTTCAACTCTCTATTCACCACCACCACTTGGCCATTCATTTGTGAGTGGTAAGGGGTTGTCACTCTATGAAGAACATTATATCTCCTTAGAAGAGCCTAAAAGGATTTGTTGCAAAAGTGACTCCCTCTATCACTTATGATAGCTCTAGGCACCCTAAATCTAGTAAAGATCTTCTTGATGAACCGTTGCACCACCTTGCCATCATTTTTTAGAGTAGTTATTGCTTCAACCCACCTAGACACATATTCAACTCCAACTAGTATATAAGAGTTACCTAAGGAAGATGGGAATGGTCTCATGAACTTCAAGCCCCACACATCAAATATCCCTACCTCCATGATGTTTAAAAGTGGCATCTCATCTCTCTTCGAAATATTGCCCACTCTTTGGCACTTATCACAATGCAATACAAAATCTCGGGCATCCTTGAACAAGTTTAGCTAGTAGAATCCACACTCCAAAATGCAAGCAGCCTTCTTGTTCGCTCCATAGTATCCTGCATAAACTGAACTATGACACTGGATTAAAACTTCAGGCATTTCATCTTAGGAACACACCTCTGAATCAAACTGTCAGCGTATATTTTAATAATAGAGGTTCATCTCAAATATAGACAGAACATTGAAATAAGAAACGCTTCCTTTGTTGATGCAAAAGATTGGGGAGAAGAATACCACTTGAGAGATAATTGGCAATATCTGCAAACTAAGGAAGAAAAGGATTTTCTCCTATCATTAAGGTCTCGTCAGGAGAAAACTCTTCAATTTCGTCTTCCTCTTCATTTTGTATCCCTTCAAGTATCGATAGGTGGTCTGCTACAACATTTTCTACTCCTTTTTGTCTTTAATCTTAATATTGAATTCTTGGAGCAGAAGCACCCATCAGATGAGCCTAGTTTTGGCGTCCTTCTTTACAAAGAGATAATACAACGTTGTATGATATGTAAAAACAATGACTTGTGAGTCCAAAAGATAAGAACAAAAATTTTCACATGCAAGTACCACTGCAAGCAACTCCTCAGTAGTGGTGTAGTTTAATTATACTCCCGTCAAGGTCTAGCTGGTGTAATAAATTCTTATAACTTCTTCTCCTTCTACTGTATGAGTACACAACCAATGGCATGTTCACTTGCATCACACATGATCTCGAAGGGAAGTGACCAATCTGGCGACGTCAAAATAGGTGTTATTGTAAGTGCCTTCTTTAACCTATTAAAAGCATCTAAACAATCATCATCAAACACAAAAGACACATCTTTAACTAACAAATGAGTCAAGGGTCTAATAATAAGAGAAAAGTCCTTAATAAACCATCTGTAGAACCCTATATGACCAAGGAATGCTTGGATGCCCTTGATGTTAGTAGGAGGTGGGAGCTTTTCAATCACTTCAGTTTAGCTCGATTTACCTCAATCCCCCTGCATAAGATCTTATGGCCCAAAAAAACTCCCTCTTGGACCATGAAATGACACTTCTCCCAATTCAGGACTAAATAAGACTCCTCGCGTCTTTGTAACACTCTATCCAAATTTAATAAGCAATGATCAAAAGAATCTCCAAAAATAGAGAAATCATCTATAAATACCTCCATGAAGTCTTCATTTATATCTGCAAAGATGGCCATCATGCACCTTTGGAACGTGGCTAGTGCATTACATAGAGCAAAAGGCATCCTCTTATAAGCAAAAGCCCCATAAGGATAAATGAAAGTATTCTTCTCTTGGTCCTGTGGGTATATGAACACCTAATTCTACCCTGAATATCCATCAAGAAAATAATAAAAAGCATGGCCAACCACTCTCTCAATCATTAGTTCCATAAATGGTAAAGGGAAATGGTCTTTCTTGGTGGCTAAATTAAGCTCCCTATAGTCAACGCACACTCTCCAACTTGTGATGGTCCTAGTGGAAATCTTTTCACCTGTTTCATTCTCCATCACTGTCATGCCTCCCTTTTTAAACACACATTGCACTAGACTCACCTACTCGCTATCTAAAATTGGGTATATAATACCCACATCTAAAAGCTTCACCACTTCCTTCTTCACAACCTCTTGCATATTTGGATTTAACCTTCTTTGCCTCTCCCTTATTGTCTTGCATCATTCTTCAAAGTTAATCCTATGCATAACCACAATGGGGCTAATCCCCCCTATATCAAAAATTTGCCACCTTATGGCTCTCTTCCTCTTCTTAATGGTTTCTATCACTTTCTCTTCTTTC